>JAJIYU010000287.1:0-58356 GCA_030144865.1 Tinospora cordifolia
AGATAAAATTTACCAATAATCAACTTTACTATTTATAATTAACTTTATTAGTCAACTTTACTTTTTACGATATCATTTATAATTTTACTATTTACAATACTATTGATCAATGACATTTTTCAAATATGCCAAAATAAATAAATAAATTTATTACACTTTCTTGTCATTCATTACTTTCCTCATAATGGTCAACGTTTGTTGACTACGGTTCTTTGATACGTAATTATAGTCAAAATTTTGGTATTACAATACTTAACATTAGTGGGTATTACATGTGGTGCTCACATGACTATAAATGACCAACTTTAGATACTTCCATTTTCCTCTATTGTATTCCCTTTGTTGGGTGTCCTTGTGAGTGAGGAAAATTTCTAATTCCATTCTTCACTTATGCATCAAGAATGCACATGATCTATTGAGCAAAAGATCTCGAAAACTTCCATTTTGGTTCTTTGGTGGTTCTCACAAATGGTTAGGGTTTTTATGTTTGTGCTAAGTTTTCTGTTCACATGCATATAGGAATCTTTCTAATTTGGCTAGCCAAGATTTGGGAGATTTGTGGTGTACATGAAACTACTTTCTAATTGCATTTTCAGGTGATATGTTGTTGATTCCCTTTCTTTTCTTATTCTTCCTCTTTTGGGACGCACATAGGTTTCCATTTAGTATTTTTTTTTATTCACATGAGACCATGCTTTTTGAGCACTTTCTAATTCCCTTCTTATTTCTCATTTTCCAGGGTTTCTATCCTAGGCATGACATTTTTAGATCAAGAAAGAAGCTTGCTAATTCCACAAATTGAGTGAATATTCTAATATATTTTCATTTATCATTTAGGCCACACAATAATGTTGCACTTCAATTTTCACATAATTAATTTTTTTGCATTCCATTTCGTTTCTTAATTCTCATTTCATTGAGATGTTTTGAGAAAATGAAGTGTCAATTGACCACTAAAATGAACTTCTACTTAATTTATCTCATTTAATCCTTAATAATGTTGTACATTTCATTTCATTTCATTTTATACAAATTTTTCAAGGTATTACAAGCTACCCTCTTTAAAAGGAACTTCGTCCTCGAAATTTGTACATATTCATTCAGGTTTTTATTTCCTTAGGGATTTCTTGTAATAGTGTGGTACTTAGCCTTCATTTCACTTTCCAACTCCCAGGTGGCATCCTCAATTCCATGATGTTTCCAAAGAACTTTGACTAAGGGGGTATCTTTTGTTCTCAGTTTCCATACCTTGTGATCAAATATCCTTACTGCCACTTCTTCATAAGTGGCATCATCTTGGATATTCACCTCCTCCCAATGGATTATGTGTGAGGAATTCGATTCGTCCTTTCTTAGCATTGGTACATGGAAGACGTTATGTACCGAGGACATTTGGTTCAGTAGATCTGACTCATAGGTGCACTCCCCGATTCTTCTAAGTGCTTTAAATGGATCGATGAATCTGGATTATAGTTTTCCCTTATATTCTTAATTCTTTTTTGAGGACTTATCCTCAAGAATATCCTGTCACGTGTTTGAAACTCTAGGGATCTCCTCCTCCTATCTGCATAACTCTTTTGTCAACTCCGTGTTATGGCCAATCTCTTTTGTATCAGTTTGACTTGGTTATTCATCTCTTCTACCAAGTCTAGCCCAGTAAGTACATGATCTTCAAGTTTAGCCTAACAGGTTGGTGATCTGAAGGGCCTCCCATAAAAAACTTCATATGGAGCCATCTTTATTCTTGCATGGTAAATGTTGTTATAGGAAAATTTCACCAAGTGTAGGTATTCACTCCAATTTCCCTTAAAGTCCAGAATGCAAAACATCAACATATCCTCTAACATCTACATAACTCTCTCAGACTGTCCATTGGTCTTGGGGTGAAAAGCGATACTCATGGTGAGTTTGGTTGCCAGCTCTTTCTATAGACTTTGTTAGAATTGTGAAGTGAATCAAAAGTCTCAGTCAGATACTATTGTTTTGGGTACACCATGAAGTCTTACTATCTCTTTCACATAGAGTTATGCCAACTTATTAACTTGGTCTGTGGATCCAATTGGCAGAAAATGAACAACTTTAGTGAGACGATCCACAGTTACCCATACAATATCTTCTCCTTTCTGGTTCTTGGGTAACCTACTAAAAAAGTCCATAGTAATGTTATCCCACTTCCATTCAGGGATAGAGAGTGGTTGTAACATTCCAGAGGGCTTTCAGTGTTCTGCCTTCACTTATTGATAGGTTAAGCACTTGGAGACATGCTTAGCCACATCTTTCTTCATTCCTTGCCACCAATAGGTTTTTCTAAGGTTTTAATACATCTTGTCGCCACCAAGATGCATCATATACTTATTCAGATGGGCTTCACCAACTATAGATTGCTTACTTTGTCCATTCAGAGGCACACAAATTCTATCTCTAATTCTTAGGGTATTCTCAACATCTAGCCTGAAGTCTGTATGCGTGCCCTACTCAACTCCTTTTTGTTAGGCTTGTGAGCCATTTGTGTTACCTTTGTTCATCCTTGATGTGATGTAAAAGATCCGATTGACGAGCCATGCTATAGAGATATGTTTGGTTCTCATTTAAGCTAACTCCCAAATTGAAGTCTTCAACCAGGTGGTACATCTAACCCTTCTCCTTATCTTGCTTGTTAAACTTTCTACTCAAGGTATCAGCTACCACATTGGCCTTATCCGGATGGTAGTGTAGCTAGAAGTCATAATCCTTAAGAAATTTCATCTATCTTCGTTGCCTGAAATTCAACTCTTTCTAGGTGTAGATGTACTTCAAACTCTTATGATCTGAAAATAGATCAAACTTCTCACCATAAAGATAATCTCTGAATATTCAAAACAAACACTATAGCTCCTAACTCTAAGTCACGTTTTGAGTAGTTCTGCTCATGGATCTTTAGTTAAAGCGAGGCATAAGCAACAACCTTTCCTTCCTGCATTAGGACTACAACTAACCCATTCTATAAAACATCCATGTACAAAACAAATGTGATACCATGAGTTGGAGTGATTAAGATCGGAGCTGTAGTCAATCTCCTCTTCAGTTCTTGAAATGCTTGTTCTCATTTCTTATTCCATGTGAACTTAACTCCTTTTCCATTCAACTTAGTTATGGGTTTTGCTAACTTTGAGAACTTTTGGATGAATCTTTGGTAGTGTCCAACTAGGTGTAAGAAACTTCTGATCTCTATAACTGTCTTTGGTTGCTTCCAGTCCATGATAGCTTCCACCTTCTTCGGATTTACAAAGATGCCTTCCACTAATACTACATAGCCAAAGAACTTGACCATCTTTATCCATAATTCACACTTACTAAACTTGGCATACAATTGGTGTTTTTTAAGGGTTTCCAACACCAATCTCAAGTGTTATAAGCGTTCATCTTCTAACCTAGATTAAATCATGATGTCATCTACAAATACCACCACAAACTGGTCGAGGTACTGTCTAAATACTCTGTTCATCAAATCCATGAATGTTGCTGGGGCATTAGTCAAACCAAATGAAATTATAGTCAACTCAAAGTGTCCATATTAAGTTCTGAAGGTCGTCTTGTGTATACTAGACTCCTTGGTTCTGATTGGTGATATCCCGACCTAAAATCAATCTTTGAGAAGTGAGTGGCTCCTCTTAATTGATCGAATGGGTAATCAATCCTTAGTAGGGGATACTTGCTCTTCACGGTTGCTTGGTTAAGTTTCTGGTAATCAATACATAGCTTCATAAACCCATCTTTCTTCTTTATGAATAACACCAAAGCTCCCTACAATGATTTGTTTGGCCTAATGAATCCTTTTTACTCTAAGGTCATCTAGCTGAGTCTTTAACTTGATCAGCTCTACTAGTCCATTCTATAGGGCAGTATGGCTATAGGGTTGGTTCGAGGGTGAAGTTCAATCTTGAACTCAAGTTTTCTAGTGGGTGGTAGTCTGGGCAAGTCGTCAGGGAATACGTATTCGAACTCACTAACCACTACTAAGTCTTTGATCCTCCTTTACTCGATAGGATCCTCCTTTGAGAGTTTCTCAAACTCATCCTTTTGCCTTAAGTAGTTTATCATGGCGATTGTCAGACTTATTAGTAGTCTTTTCATGTCATCATTAATTCTATAGGTTTCCCTCGAAGGTAGGGTTATGGTTACTAGTCTCTTATGACAATCTATCTATGCTTGATACTGGTTTAACCAATCCATCCCCAAGATTATATCATTGCCATAAAATCAAAAAGTACATAGGTTGACAGAGATTAATTTATCCCCAAACCTTAGGTCACAACTACACATTTTTTTAGAGGTAACAGTGGTCCCTATTGGTGTGGACACGTTCAAAGTCATGGTTAGTGTTTTCGTTACAAGTTGTAGCTTATTGGGTAGTTCTTCAGAGACAAACGATTTTGAGGCACCCAAATCAAATAACAGTTTTACAGCAACATTGAATGATAGGAATGTACCTTCCACAATAGGGACTTGCTCTTCTTGAGCTTCGGCAACAGCAAATATTTTAGCCTAGTTATGACCACAGCCCTGGTTCTGCCCCTGATTGACATTTTGTTGTTGTTGTCTACCCTGAGAACGACCATGCTCACCTCCTCCCTTATTGTTCTACGATTGCTATTGTTGAGGAGCCTGACTTGGTGTAGTCAGGCAATTTCTTGCTATGTGGTCCCTTTGCCTGCACAGGTAGCACAGTCCTTGTCTCCTCACATTTTATTTTGCCTCATCTTTGGGTTGCCCTTATTTTTGAGTCTGCGATGCTTTCCTGCCACTCTTGCTTTTTTTTTGGGCCCCTGGGTTATCTTTCTCATTTTTGGGTTTTTTGTTTCTACCCCACAATCTCTGCTCTAGGTTCAGCTCCTGTTTTAGTTTTAGAGTCATCTCTAAGACGTATGTATATGTCTTTAGGCCGAGAGTCATTATTATCTTTTGGATCTCCATCTTGAGACCCTGTGCAAAATGATTTACTTTCATTTTCTCTTCTTTGATCAGTTTTGGCAAAAATTTGGCTAGCTCAATGAACTTCCTTTTATATTCAGCTACAGTTAGGTCATTCTGATTCAGTAAGATGAGATCTTCTTGTAGCTTTCTCAACATGGCCTCTAGAAAAATTTCTCATGGAAAACCTCCTTAAATTCTTCCCAACTCATTGTTTCAACATTAGTATTGGGATCCTTTTTCATCATTCTCCACCAATTTTATGCTGGTCCCTTGAAGTGGTGGGTGGCCAATGCTATGCTACGTGATCCTATCACCTTTATTACATTCAGATGTTCCTCCATTTTTTGGTACCAGTAATCAGTAGTGATGTATTCTACACTACCATCAAACTGAGGAGGGTGGAGCTTCTGTAACTCCATCAACATTTTCCTCTTTTTCTCATCCTCCAGGTCCTCCTAAGCCCTCTGACGATCCAGAACCTTGAGCACAGGCACTAGCTGTTGTGCAGAAATTGGTTCAGGTACATGTAGTTGTGGTGCCACTTGAGGTATTATTTGAGGTAATGCCCTAGTGATTTGGTCTATGACCCCTCCGAGTGACTTCATTCATCACGTTTTCCATTCATGCTTCCATACCAACAATCATCTCCGACTCTCGCTATTCAGTTTTGATAGATGTTGTAGCCCTAGTAGTGTACGTCTTTGATCCAACCATTATCTACAAGTCAAAAGGCATTTTAGTGTCCTATAAGGTATCATAGTGAAAGATTCAAGTGAATCATAATTTGGGGCACACAACCCATCTTCCCTTATCCTTGGGATACAAAATGTTTTTCCAAACTTAAGAAGATAGTTGTCCTATCCATATTCCTTGATCAAGTTTGTATTTCTAAGCCTTTCGTTTCGTTCATACTATCATGACTCTAAATATATGTCTCTAGGTTCTTGACTCGTTTAGTGGCTTATCAATTTATTCTTCTAAGTTCTATTGGGTTGGTGTTGGGTATTGGATTTGGTTTCATATTCAAGAACATACAATATGAATTTAAAACAGGTATAATCATGTATTCAAACAATTAGGCAGTCATATAATCATGCAAGTTCACGCAAGCATAGCAAAACTCTAGGTTTTTGTCTAAGTTTCCATGTTCACGTGTCCCATACCACCCTAGCCCTTTGACTTAGACGTTTACTCAAAAATTTGCCATACCCAGTCAATTTTGCAAAGGTCTCGACAACTAAGGTTTTTCGAACTCCACGATACACGATCGTCCCATACTATCCATGCATAGGGAAACAAGTTATTCTTGAGTTACCGATCATTCATGTAACATGGTCCGTCATTCTCCGAGTCCAGGCTTCCTCCATAACCCTGAATTCCTATGTGTCCCGTACCACATAGAAACTATAGACACAAGATCCTCCCAATCTCGTGTCCGGACCAATCAAATGTTTCATTTTCATACATTATCAGTTTTTAACCTATGTCTAAAAGTTTTGTTCATGTTTTGATCCACTATGCTACCCTTGGCTACTCCTAGTTCCTACATAAGGTCTCCTTCCTCAACCTAAGGTTTCAATCTGGTTGAAAAGTTCCTCTATTGAACTGTCCACCTCTATTTAGTCAAGATACCACCTTCAGCATCTTTTCTGAGTTCGAGTAAATTCCTTGCCCTAAATTTCCACCCTCTAATTTTTTTTAATAGAAATTAAGAGTGTTCTTTAACTCAAACTACTCATATGAGCTGGTGGGACAACCTCTAGATCGATTGACAAAAATGAAGTCTACTTAGCAACTGTAGTTTCTAGAATTGAATAATGCATCCCCCTCTAATGTTTAGCTTTACTCGAGACAAAGCTTACCCACTATCAGCTCAACTTGTAGTCTTTGTATCCAAACAAAACATTTCAAAACATATATTTTCTTTCTAAAAACAACTTTCTAAAATATTTTCAATTTCAAAAATAGGAGGTAGGGCATTCTAAATTTAACTCAAAATGCAGGTTTTACCTAATTGAGCCAATACTTTCTGATACCACCATTGGTATAAGATCACACTTTCTAATTCTAGCCCAACAACTAATGTCTAGGCTTAACTTTCTAATTCTAGCCCAGTATATCTAATAAATGAGTTTTGATACCACCTTTGGTATCAAAATAACCATCTTGTTCTAGCCCAGCAACTACTGCCTAGGCTTGACATTCTATTTCTAGCCTAGTACATCTAATAACTGGGCTCTGATACCACCTTTGGTATCAGAAGAATCATCCTTTTCCTAGTGAGCTAAAGCCTTAACTCTGATATCACCTTTTGTAACACCCTGAACCCCCAAGTTCTTATTTGGGTCAGTATTACTTTATAAGTGACTCACACATGACTTTTTAATTCTTTTATCCCAAGTCTCATTGAATACTCATAGTACTCAACTCACTTAGATTTAAATAATTAATTCAACAAAACAAAGCAATTAGAGATAAAAGAAATATTTAACCTTCTTTATTTAATGAATGAAAGAAAGAGTTCATAATTCAAATAAAACTATTACACGGGAATATCAAAATTTGGGCAACATGCCTTTACAATTAAATAGAAATGTTCTAAATAGAGATATTATAAATCTTGATCATGCATCTTTAGTTAATTAATTCCCTGAAAGATTTAAAGTAGGAAGGGTGAGCACAAAGCCCAGTGGATCATTCTAAAACAACTAAATCATTATTTTAAATCAATAAGACATCTAAGTCAAATACTTACAATCATTAGGTATTTCAAACCATTTCTTTGTCATAGTTGTGAATTAGACTGAAAGCGTTTCAACCCTTAATATTCTTATCAAAATACCTCTCTTGAGTAAAAAGGCATTTCTTTATGCCAAATTTAATTGGACTTAGGGTCACACCCATATTCCAAGTATTTTGGGACCTTACCCACGTGAACTAATCACATGTATAGAACACCCACAATAATCCCTTTGGATCACTGGACAATATGTGGTTCTTATCACTAATTATCTTTCTTTATTCAACTTTCAATAATCATAAATGAATTAAATAACATTCAGCATAATATCAACACGAAAACGTGAAAACATTACATTTATGCATCATAGATCAAAATAAATTTAAGCATGCAAAACCAAAGCATGGCATGGTTTAATGATGATTGAACATGGCATATATTCTAAACTAAAATTAAAATATGCACGATAAACTAAATGTAACACATGCATGAACATCTAATTAATTTAAAACAATAAAGTAGAAGTTTAGAAATCACTTCCACTTCAGTTGATCAAAATTCAAAAATCTGACAGCACTTCAACACGTTCAAACCCTCAAGAACACTCAAGAACTTAGTTGTTTACTCTCAAGAACACTCAAAAACATTGAAGAATTGAAAAGAGGTGCCAAGAGAGGGGCTAGAGAAAACAAGAGGGATTTTATCAGTTCTTGCTTTGGGATGAAGAGAATGAGAGCACAGGGGTCCCTTATATAGATTTGCAGTGGCCATGGAGGAACATTTTGGGTTTGCTCACATAGGAAATATTTCCATCTTTCATGTATGCACAGTTTGCCATGAGAATCTTTCCAATTTTCCATGGTGCACACAGTTTGGGCATGTGAGCAATTAGGGTTTCCTTTTCCCTAGTGTGAACACATGTTTTGAGCTTTACTTGAGTTTTCTTCTTATGTGTGAACACAAAGTTTAAGCAAGTCTAAGTTTCCTTCTCAAGTGTGGATGCAATATTGACTTGGACTACTATCTAATTTGATATGGGAGCCAATCTCATGGAGTTTCCTTTCCTTGTGTGTCACAAATTAGCACAAAATCAGCAACCTTCTATTTTGGTCTTAGGGTGGTGCGTCATGTCTGAGCAAGTAAACATTTAAATTTCTATTTTGCGTGTCATGGATTTACATGGATTTATGCATAATATCAGCAACACTTGGCAACAAAGCTTGGACGGTTTGTCAACTGTCCATTGTGGATTAAATCTCTTTTTGGTGTCATGTGTGAGCAAGATTTGGGTATTTTGTCTTGATATGGGTTTTAGAAACTTTTATAAATCAGCATTGGACTACCATCCAAATTTTCTTTTTTCTCTTGTGGTGCGCCATGTATAAGGGAAACTTCCTAATTTTTGAACTCATGTGGTGCTCACATGACTAGAAACGACCATCTTTAGAAACTTCCATTTTCCTCTCTTGTATTCCCTCTCTTGGGCGTCTTTGAGAGTGAGAAAACTTTCTAATTTCATTCTTCACTTGTGTGTCAAGAATGCACATGATCTAGTTAGCACAAGATCTCAAAAACTTCCATGTTGGCTCTTTGCAAGTGCACACAAATGATTAGGGTTTTTAGATTTGTGCTAAGTTTTGTGTTCACATGTATATAGGAAACTTTCTGATTTGGCTAGCCAAGATTTGGCCGGATTGAGGTGTACATGAAACTACTTTCTAATTTCATTGTCAAGTGATATGTTGTTGATTTCCTTTCCTTTCTTATTCTTCCTCTTTTGGGATGCACATAGGTTTCTATTTTGTATTTTCTTTCACATGAGACCATGCTTTTTGAGCACTTTCTATTTCCTTTCTTATTTCTCATTTTCCAGGGTTTCTATTCTAGGCATAACATATTTAGACCAAGAGAGAGGCTTGCTAATTCCACAAATTGAGTGAACATTCTAAAAAATTTTCATTTATCATTTAGGCCACACAATGATGCCACATTTCAATTTTCACATGATTAATTTTTCTTTATTCAATTTCTTTGCTTAATTCTCATTTCGTGGAGATGTTTTAAGCAAATGAACTGTCAATCGACTGCTAAAATGAACTTCTATTAAATTTACCTCATTTAATCCTCAATAATGTTGTACATAACATTTTGTACAAATTATTCTGGGTATTACAACCTACCCTCCTAAAAAGGAATTTCATGTTCAAAATTTGCACATATTAATTTGGATTTTTATTTCCTTAGTGATCTCTTGTAAAAAAGTGTGGATACTTTGCCTTCAGTTCCCTTTCCTGCTCCTAGTGGCTTCCTCAATTCCATGATGTTTCCAGAGAACATTGAGTAAGGGGATATCTTTCCTTTTCAGGTTCTATACCTTGTCATCAAGGATTCTTACTATCACTTCTTCATAAGTAGCATAATCTTGGATATTCACCTCCTTCCAGAGGATTATGAGTGAGGGATCTGGTTTGTTCTTTCTCAACATCGATACATGGAAGATGTTATGTAATGATGACATTTGGTTTGGTAGGTCTAACTCGTAGGTGCACTCCCTGATTCTTCTAAGTACTTTAAAGGGATCGATGAATTGGGCGATCATGCCAGTTGGGCTACCCTTTGGAAAGGAGGTCCTGACATTTCTTGTAATCTACTTTAGAAGTTTGATCCATGGCAGTGTAAGCTTGAAAATCTTACTGATCCACCCCTATGACAATATTTATCTAAATAATCATCTTTAAAATTTCATGATCTTCTTCAATGGAATATGTATCATGTAAAACTCAACTTGTGCATAATCAAATACATAATTTTATGATATGCATGTAAAAAAGTCACAAATATTCATATGTTATTATGCTAGGCATGTCATTTATCAATATATCATTATATCACATATTGCAACGCTAATATGTTTAACATGGCAAAGACTACAAACACAGTACAGCCATGCATACACATCAAACTTCACGTATTTTGAGTGCCAAATTAAATAAGTGCAATTACCATTTCCTTATATACAAATTGAAGAAAAATAAAGTAAAGGAATGTGATCAATCCACCCAAGTTGTTAAACTTTCAAGGAGTTCAAAGTCTTTGACACCTGGTGATATCAATGTACACAAGTAAATAGTACAAAATTCAATCATTTCATTATACCATACCTCACATTAATATAAGATTGCGCCAACGTTGTATTGTGATGGGTTATATATATGTATATTGGCCAACGATACAGAGATATAAAGTATGATATAAGCATAGCATAAGATAGTATAGTATGTGGTAATAAATATTTTATATGGCAGTGTTAGTTGCATTGTATACTATGCATATTATATGTATACTTCATATGTTTTTGCATTAGTTTAGTAGTAGAAATAGCATATTTGATTATAAACAAGTTCATTAGCATTTGTTTAAGCATAACATGATTATTTATTCATTTTAAGAATTTCAATATCTTTTATGCATCCTTACATGTGATATAATGTTTGAGGGAGGTTTTCAATTGCTTATGCAGGTTTGGTTCAGGTATATTGATTTTTGGATGTGTGTACAAGAGGTAGAATGTTGGAGGAGTCAAAATACAGGTTCATTCTAGATTACAGTGGTAGAAGAAAGCATCACCACAGTAATCAAAATGAGAAAATGAAGAAAATAGTGCAGGCATCCATTACCACAGTAATCAAATGAGAATGTCGAAGAAAACAAGGTAGACATCCATTACCATGATACAGTATTGCAATAACCAGAGGAAGAAAATGACTCATGCAAGCAATACCATGGTATTGTATCATGGTAGTGATATTTTTGCCAAGCTGTGTGAAATTTTAGATTTTAAGTAGCCAAGATTACCATGAACCACTACTATAGTAGTGAGATTTAAGCAAGTGTTTAGGGGTTATGACTAGCATAATTTGGGGTGGAGAACTAAGGGGATATAAATAGAAAAGAGCAAACAACTAAAGGGGTGGGAACTGACAAAGAATGATAATAAAACAAATGATAAAGCAAAAAGAAGACAAGGTCATTGATCACCTCTATAGTTTTTGACAAGTTAAATTCAATGTTTTGCATCAAAAACTGCATGTTTGACTAACATCTTTATTCTAGCATGTAAATCAATTGTAGGAACCTTTAATTTTTAATTTAATTGATCTATTTTTGAGTTTGTTCTATATTTTGTGTGGATATTGCTTCTTGTATATTGGCCTTAGATAGGATGATCTGAGATTGTCAAATAAAATTAGAAGAGGGATTTAGGTGATTTTACAATCGAAAAATAAACCTAGAAAGATCTATTGAAACAAACGATCTTTGATCTTATAGGAGGTTGCAAGAGAAACTAAGTTTACAATATTGATGTATTGTAAAATACACTTGGGATAGGGTACAAAGAATATACTGATATATATTAAAAATCACTCATGAGAGGATTTTAATAACAAGTTTCATAACCTACAAATACAAGAAGTAGATGATCGAAGAAGAAACTAAAGGAGATTACATGCGATTTACTATCCTAGATATTCAATACATTCTGTTTTCAATTCAATTTAATTAACTTTACCTTTTGTTAAGTTTGATTTGATCTAATTCAATTTTGTGGCCCTAATAAAATCAATATAGAGAGTACATTAGGATTATTGAGTTTTTACTATTCCCAAAGGATGATATTCAATTTAATACCATTGTACTATGTTACAATATTGTATACTTGCAGTTGTCTCAATAGGCATCAATGATGGTGAAATGATATTAGAAAGTGGTTTTCTTATGTATGTGAGTGGACTATCTTTCTCTTTATACATGATTCTAATGGGTTTTTTATGTTGAAGTATGTAATATGTGTCTCAAATTTTACAAAAAAGGTTTCTTGTAAAATGAGCTAATAGGAGATTTAAAAGCAATATTCATGTCATCTTTTTGAATTTTTAAGTAAACTCAAAAACAAAAACCCTTGAATTTTAATGCTTTTAGAATGAGAGATTGCATGGGTCAATTGATTATAGATTTCACATTATATGTCTTACTGTAGCTGTTAGTTACCTCCTTACAATGACTAGGGCTTGTTTCTTTGTAGGTTTGCTACCATTGTGCAAAATGATTTAACTTTGATAAGCAACTTCAAGAAGTTTCTTAATAGTAGAATAATTTTGGTATGGATTCCATGTATCCTGAAACTAAGTTATATTGTATTTTATTATGTAAAATAAATAACCTTTCTTTATACCTCTTTTTCCTATAATCAACAAAATATATTGTAATTAGAATCCAAACTAGATTAACCTTGTAATATAACACATGGCATGGAATTAACGTGTTTGCTTCTTTCAAAATGTATGACTGTATATAAAAAGGAAGTCAAATATGTAATACCCCAGAATTTATACAAAACTTGATAAATAAGATAAATTTAATAAAAATATTTTGAGTATAATAAACCTTAGGAGAATCCACGAAAATGATGGGCATAAGACTTATGATCAGTGTACAAGAGGATTGGTGAGTCAAAATGAATAGCGAAACGTCGCATGAGCTGAAACAACACCACAAACTCGGATTGCCACAATAGCCTACCGCGATAGTATAGCAATGCCATGGACTGTAGCGATAGCGCAAGAAAAGCTAGAAAAAGGATACAATTTTGATTATCTCAGTACTAAATTGAATTACTACGATAATGAGTAACTATATATGTTAAAACCTTGCGTGACAAACCTTAATTTTGAATGTTTACCCTACAGTTGCGCACTGTCTCCCATGAACCAAAAATAGCAGCCACCAAATGACGTTGACCTCCTCTGTTAGGGATTCTAGATTGGTTTTGATCCACTCCATGCTCTTATTACTAGCTAAAAACATCAATAGAAGAGGAACTGCATAACTTGCTATGTGTTTGGACAATGATGAGTTGCAAAACCATAAAACAAATGAGATAAAACATTTTTGCTTACCTTGAATACACTGTATAAGTAGTTTCCATCGCTAAATACATTGAATACTCACCGGTTTGATGTAACAGAACCTTAAAAGCAACCTAACTACCCATTGGAGACAAACAAAGGAAAAGAGGGATAGCAACAGAGTATAAAACTCTTCTATCCTTTGAAAATCATGTTTTTTAGTCTAAAGTTTAGTGTATTGAAGTCCCATGTGCGAGAGGAAATGAGATATGTACAAACAGAAGGGAAGTTCTAGAATTTATGTGACTATCATGGCAATGATCACAGTAGTGCACTGTTCATGTAAAATCTCTCACGTGTTACCACAGTAATGCTCTGGACTATCGCAATAAGGACATGGAAAAATTGCCCATAACATAGACTACCGTGGTAGCCAACCATGATAATGTGAGTGTGACTGCATTTTCGTGTTTTCATTCATAGTCCTTAGTTATTGCGGTAATTCCCAAATTTATTGTGGTACACAAGAGAAAAATAGACCAATATACATGACCTTCTTTCACACCATACACTACATAGACTTGAGAATCATTGTATTATTATTTAAACACTACAACCATTTCAACTTCTCATAATCATGAGATTAAATCCTTAAAGGTTGAGGATACATGAAGATTGGGATAACAAAATGAGGTTTTAAAAAGAACCAAACAAGAGAATAGGTGGAGATGACTCCCCTAAACTCTTTAGTATTATTTTGGCTTGAATAAGAAACATGATTGAATGTTTACTGTAATGATTGTTAAGAAGCATGCTAGGGTTGTGTGTGATTCATATGAATGATCAATTGTCCTTTACGATGTTGGTAGCATGGTGTACTATCTATGAATGTCATTGTTGTAATATATGGTATGTATACTATGTGAGGAATAACATGACTGATGTGACTATAAACATGATGTACTATTCATTTATATCCATCGTTTATTCTTATTTGGATATGGGAATTGTGAACATGCTTGTGGTCACTAATCAAAGACATTTAGGAGAATTAACCACCAACTGGCATGGTGATACGAATACTATGGCAGTAATCTGGCATCATTGTAGGTGTTCCCAACCCAAGGCGGGTCTTGAGGCTACTATGGTAGTAGTAAGATGAGATTGAGAGTCAAGAGAGACTTGACTCTCTAGACTGATGGTCAAGTGAGACATCATTCCTGAGATAGGGTTTTGAATAGGTAATGGGCCTTCAGGCGTTACTTCTAAGATTTCAAACCTAATGGGGAATACTGAGGAAGGTTATTTCAATCTTAATGTCAACATAAACAATTGAACTTTATGAACTCCTAATGCCTAATAAGTGCTTGCATGTTTTATGTTTTGAGTATTATAATGTTCGAGATGTTTTGTGTATGATCCACTAGGCTCTTGAGCTCAACCCACTAATCTCTTTTTCAGGTAATCACTGAAGGCACTTGAACTATCAAGTTAGGAGGATGCATTTTTGTAGTCACGGTATGCCTCACTGATGAGGCTGCATAGGATTTGAAACATTACCTACTATTTGTCAGTTGTAGGGCAATGGGACCCACTTTACATTTATTATGTTTAGTCGAACATTGAGGCCAGTTTTGATCATTTCATGTAAACATCGGCCACAAGGCCAATGTCAGTCTTTATTGAGGTTAAGATAATTCTTTACTTTACTATATCATCCCAAGGATGTTTATCCATGTTCTAGATTATCATGTTTGTCAATGCTTACTCTGATATATGATGGGATGTGACCTAACACAAATAAATTAAGAGATGATGATAAAGAAACTATAACATCCTGGGGCCCAGATGGTGAAAGCGTGAGTGATCGCATGCAAGGCAAGAGTGACTACTCATTATGACATGATTAGGTCTCGAGTTGGGAGATAAGTGCACGTACAATGGTGAATGTGACAAGATTCCAAGGCTGGGGTGTTACAAAGTTGGTTTCAACACCTAAGAAGTAGTTGCTAGGCTAAAGTTGAAAGAATACCCTAATACCAAAGTTGGTATCAGAGCCCAATTAGTAGTTCATTGGGGAAAAGTAGACCAACATCCAACGGTGGTGTCCGAGATCAGTTAGTAGAACTACTAGGCAGAATTTCTAGACTTAGACAGAGTTGACTCAGATGAGGAGTCGATTGCTTAGATTGTACCCAAGAGTAAAAAGTGTTGACTCTGACACCAAAGGTGGTGTCAGAGCTTAGTTAATAGACATACTATATGAATGTCAAGCCTGTGTTATGGAGTACTAGGCTAGAGTCCAAGGCTTAGACTATGGATTGCCATTCCGATGGAGGAACTATGCAGGGAAGATGTTGGATACTTAGGTCTAGGATGAGACCTTAGATGTAGACTAGGGTGTTGATAAGATGGCACTATGGATCATGAATAAAAGCTTTTAGGGCATAAGTTAGAGACTGAAAATATGTGATAACGAGACACTTATTTGTGTAGGATAGGAGATTGGGAGGATCCTATATCTTTGGTTTCTCTATGGTATGGGACGCATAGGGATTCAGAGATATGGAGGAATCCTAAACACGAAGATTGATGAGCCATGTTTGGTGAATGGTCAGTGAATTCAAAAGAACTTGTTTCCCTATGCTTAGCTAGTATAGGATAGTTAAGTATAGTGGGGCTTTGGAAGCCTTAGTTGTAGAAACATTTGCGAACTTGTATGGGTATAGTGAGATTTTGGGTGAAGTCTATGTTGCTGGGCAAGGATGGTATGGGATGTTTGAACTTGGAGACATAGAGGGAAACTTAGGAATTTTCCTATGCTAGCGTGAAGTGGTATGATTGAACGCTTAATTGTTTGCTTGCATGTTGCTTGTATAAAGTTTTTGAAAAATGTATATCATGAATTTAAACTTACTAAACCCAAAGTCCAGTACCCAGAGACATTAAGGTACTTTGAAGCATAAACTAATAGGTCACTAAATTGACGAGAACTTAGAGACATGAATTTACAGTCATGATAGTATAAAGGAATGTTATAGAGATTTTCTTCAACCAATTTATGATGATTGGATGGATCTTTGGTAACAAGAATTGGTTGGATCCAAGAGACAAGTTGTAAGAGTTGTCGCAACTGATGAAACTAAACCACTAGGGCAATGGGTATTGATTGATGATTGAAGCTTAGGTGGGGCCTATATTGCATCTTGAGTTTTGGACAGAGACTACCAAGAAGGTCATAGAATAGATTATGAGGGCATCGACATTGCCATAGATACAACCACAAGTGGCATTAGAGCCATCGGTATAGACCCCGCCCCAGGAGCAGATTTTGGCACTGCAGCTGACGCCTATGCCAGAGCTTCCAATCCATTGGGGGGCACAAGAAGATGTTGAAGATAAGATGTAGAGGGAAATGCTGATGGAGTTATAGAAACTCTACCCCTTG
Source organism: Tinospora cordifolia (assembly GCA_030144865.1). NCBI lineage: Eukaryota > Viridiplantae > Streptophyta > Magnoliopsida > Ranunculales > Menispermaceae > Tinospora > Tinospora cordifolia. The sequence goes on from JAJIYU010000287.1 coordinate 17,048, forward strand.
CAGTTTGATGGCATATCTAACAGCATGACAACTGACCATTGGTATCACGAGCTCAATGAGCATCTGAATGTGTTACGGTGACAGGTCCCTGTAGAGTTGCACTAGCCACCGATTAGTGTAAGGAACCAACTAGGAGTTGGTGGAGGATGCTAAAGGCAGATCCGAGCACTGACGTCAATAAGATGAACTAGGAGGCTTTCAAAGAAGTGTTCTATGATAAGTTCTTCCTAAAGGCTACATTGAGAAAGATGTAGTCTAAGTTCGTTAGATTGACTTAGAGAGACATAACCGTAGTTGAATATGAAACCAAGTTTACCTAATTAGCCAAATTCTCTCTTGAATTAATCGAGGAAGAAAATGAAGGCTAATGGATTTGTGGAGGGTCTCAAGATCGAGATACAAGAGGTAATAATATCGATGGACCTGAAGACATACCGGGAAGTTATGGAGAAAACACTATCACTAGACCAAGAACTCAACTTCGAATACAAGTTGAGGAACGAGTACAAGAGGTTGAACAATGGTAGAGAGTTCCAAGGGAACCAAAAGAAACATAACAAGAATCAGCCACAGAGGTGGTAGAACAATAATCTAGTAAACAAGCAGTTGGCTCCGAGAAAAGGAGCTTGCTACAATTATGGTTAGAAGGGACATCTTGCCAAGGATTGTCAAAACCGAGGGACATAGATGCAGTACCAAGGATAGAACAATGGTTAGGGTGGATATCAAGGTGGTCAAGTCCATCAACAAGCACCAGTAGAGGCAACCCCAGCCACAATAGTAGCAACAGGGGGGACAAAATCAAGCCCAAGTGTTTTCTATAAAAAATGGACAAGACGACCTAGCTACGACTATCGAAGGGACTTTCTTATTATTAAATGTTGTTGTGAAAATATTGTTTGATTCGGGTGCAACTGAGCCCTTTGTGTCACAAGAATTGGCTAAGAGGTTAAAATTACTAACCATTACACAACCAGAACCATTGTATGTGTCCACTCCCATAGGAGTCATGGTAGTTGCCCGTTTAGCCTGCACATGTGAGTTGAGATTTGGGGGTAGACTGTTAACTGTTGACCTTAGAGTATTACCTTTCCATGGGTATGATGTAGTATTGGGCATGGATTGGTTGACTCAGCACCATGCTTAGATTGATTGCCCAAGATGAAAAGTCATATTGACTCTACCATCCAGAGAGTTAGTGAAAGCTAACGGGGACATGTAGAGACTACCTCGGAGTTCTATGAAATCCATGTTACACTTTCTAAAATAGAGTGGGGACTTTAAACATTTGCTAAAGGAGGATAATGGATCTTGAAAACCTAAGAAGATTTTAGAGATTCCCATAGTATGGGAATATGCAGATGTGTTCCTAGACTATTTACTTGGACTACCACTACACAAACAAGTAGAGTTCAAGATTGAACTGCATCTAGGCACAAATCCTATAGCCATTCCTCCCTATAGAATGGTGCCAATGGAGTTGATTGAACTCAAGACACAACTGGATGAACTCTATGAGAAGGGATTCTTCCGATCCAGTGATGTATTTGGTTTGAACAATGCACCAGCTCTATTCATGGACCTAATGAATAGAGTATTCAGATAGTATTTGGATTAGTTTATAGTGGTCTTTGTGGATGATATCCTAATCTACTCCAGATCATAGGCAGAACATGTAGAACACTTGAGGATTGTGTTGGAGACATTAAAAATGAATGAATTATATGTTTAGTTTAGCAAGTGTGAGTTTTGGATGAAGAAAGTTGAGTTTCTTGGCCACGTTGTTTCTGTTGAAGGAATATAAGGAGACCCTGGGAATGTAGAGGCAGTTTCAGATTGGAAACAACCCAAGAATGTGACAAAGATCAAAAGTTTCTTAGGGTTGGTAGGATACTATCGCAGATTTATCCAAGGCTTTTTGAAGTTAGCAAAACCTAAGACTAAACTAACTAGGAGATGAGAAAAGTTCATTTGGGATGAGAAGTATAAGAAATCATTCCAAGAACTAACAAATAGGTTGACTTCAGCTCCCATATTGGTTACTCCTACATGTGGGGTGAGATATGTCCTGTATACAGATGCATCACAAAATGGACTGGGTGTCATGCTAATGCAAGAAGGAAACGTCATTGCATATGCCTTGCGACACTTAAAGGTGCATGAATAGAATTACCCGATGCACGATTTGGAGTTACCTACAATCATGTTTGCATTGAAGATTTGGAGGCATTACCATTATGGGGAAGGATTTAACCTATTCTCTTGTCATAAAAGCCTAAAGTACATCTATACCCAAAAAGAGCTAAACCTTAGACAATGAAGATGGATGGAGTTCCTGAAGGACTGTGACTTTCAACTACATTACCATCTAGGGAAGGCTAATGTTGTAGCTGATGCATTTAGCAAGAAATATAATAAGAAGGAAGGGGAGGAAAAATGACAGATGTACCAATTAATCAGTGATTACAACTTGGGTGTAACTTTAGACGGAGAAAAGGTGCATCTATATGCCATGATGTGCCAACCAAGTCTCTTAAGTCAGGTAAGGGATGAACAAAAGTAGGATAAGTAGATAATCAATCTAACCGATGGTGTCAGACAAGGCAAAGATCACTATTTCAGGATTGATACTGAGGGCACATTGAAACTGGGAAACAGAATATGTGTTTCGGATAGTGGACAGAGTAGAAGAACCTTACTAGATGAAGCTCATCAAACTAAGTATACCATGCATCCAGGTAGTGATAAGTTGTACCAAAATCTCAAGAAAACCTATAGGTGAAGAGGTATGAAAAGAGATATAGCCAAGTATGGCTCTAAATGCCTAACCTGTCAGCAGGTAAAAGTAGAGCACAAAGGGCCTATTTGGGACGTTACAACCACTCCCAATCCAAGAATGGAAGTGGGACAACATCACCATGGACTTCATTAGTGGTTTACCTAGAAACTAGAAAGGGGAAGGCATGGTGTGGGTAATTATGGATCGACTCTTGAAGGTGGCCAATTTTTTGCCCATGCGATCCATAGATCCAATTGAAAACTTTGAGAACTCTATGTTAAGGAGATTGTAAGGTTACACAGTGTACCCAAGAGTTAAACAAAGATTTCAGATTTACATCTCAGTTCTAGCAGAGCCTACAGAAAAAACTAGTTAGTAAACCCACCATTAGCACTGCATTCTATCCTCAGACCAATGGGCAGTTTGAGAAGATCATACAAACACTGGAAGATATGCTAAAAGCTTGTGTCCTTGACTTCAAGGGAAACTAGAAGAAACACTTACACTTAGTAGAATTTTCCTACAATAACAATTATCATGCAAGTATAAGGATGGCTTCACGTGAAGCTCTTTATTGTAGACCCTACAGATCACCTTCATGTTGGGCTAAATTTTGAAGACCATGTGCTTATAGGGTCAAACCTAGTGCATGATATAAATTATCAAGTTAAGCGAAAGATTGGCTACTACATAGAGTCAACAAAAGAGCTATGCAGGCAAAAGGAGAAGGCCTCTAGAGTTCTAGACAAGTAATAGAGTATTCCTGAGATCAACCCTCAGATGGGGATCAAGCAATTTGGGTATAATAGAAAGCTATCACTAAGATTTATTGGTCCATTTGAGGTACTCAGACGAGTTGGTGACAGTACATATGAGCTGGACCTACCAAATAGAATGTCCTCAATCCACAGCAAGTTCCATGTATCAATGCTACAAAAGTATGAACTAGATCCCTCTCACATCATATGTTGGGAGGACGTTGATATTCGGGATGATGCTACTTATGAGGAACCAACAATCTGGATATTGGATCATAAGGTGTAGAGTCTTAGAACCAAGGATATCCCTTTAGTCAAGGTTATGTGGAAACATAATGACCTGGAAGAGGCAATCAAGTAATTGGAGAGCGAAGTGCAGAAGTACTCAGACCTCTTCACTAGGAGCATCTAACTGGAGAGCATCATACACGTATGAGAATTCCTTTAAATTTTAAGGACAAAGCTCTTTTAGGGGTGGTAGGTTGTAATAACTCTAAATTTATATAGAATTTGATAAATAAATAAATTTAGCAAAAATATATCGAGTACAATAAACCTTAGGAAAACCCACAAAAATGATGTGTGTAAGACTTATGATCAATGTATAAGAGGACAAGCAAGTCAAAACAAGAGCGGCATGTTGAATGAACCAAAACAACACCACAAACTCTGACCACCACAGTAGTGCAAGTAGTGCAGCAATGCCATTGACTACCGCAATAGTACAAGAAAAACCTAGAAAATAAATACGATTTTGATTACTGTGGTAATGAATTGAGCTACTGTAGTAATGCGTAACTATAAATTTTGGAAACTTTGCATGAGAAACCCTAATTTCGAGTGTTCACCCTTTGTCGCACATTCTCTCCCATGATCCAAAATTATCTACCACCAAACAACCTTCACCTCCTCCCTTAGGCATTCTAGATTGGTTTTGATCCACTCTACACTTCTATTACTAGATACAAGTATCAATAAAAGAGGAACTGCATAATCTACTAGGTGTTTGGACAGTGACGAATTTCATAACCATAATACAAATGAGGTAAGACATTTTGCCCATGCTGAATATAGTAAATATGTATTTTCCATCGCTGTCTAGCATTTCTTAAAAACATACTCACCTATTTGATGTAACAGAACCTTAAAAGCGTCCTAGATGTTCATTGGAGACAAACAAAGGAAGAAAGGGATAACAACGAGGTATAAAACTCTTATGTCCTTTGAAATTCATGTTTTTAAATCTAAAGTTTAGTGCATTGAAGTCCCATGCACAGGAGGAAACAAGAAAGACACAACCAGAAGGCAAGTTCTAGAATTTACGTGACTATTGCGGTAATGCTCAGGATTACTGGTAGCAACATGGAAAAATTGCCCAAAACATAAACTACCATAGTAGTGCGATTAAAACCCTCGCTAGTTACTGTGGCAACGCGAGTGTGACTACATTTTTCATGTTTTCATCCACAGAACTTGGTTATCGTGGTAATTCCCAATTCTATTGCGGTACACAAGAGAACAATAGACCAATATATCTCTATAGTGACCTTCTTTCACTCCATACACCACGTAAACTTGAAAATCATTGTATTATTGTTTAAAAACACTAGAATTGTTTCAACTTCTAAGAATCATGAGATTAAATCCTTAAAGGTAGAGGATACGTGAAGATTAGGATAATGAAGTGAGGTTTTAAAAGGAATCGAACAACTGAATAGGTGGAGATGACTACCCTGCACTCTTTAGTATTATTTTGGTTTGAATGTGAAACATGATTGAATGATTACCTGTATTGATTGTTTAGAAGAATGCTAGGGTCGTGTGTGATACATATGAATGATCGATTGTCCTTTATGATGTTGGTAGCATGTCGTACTATCCATGAATGTCATTACTGTTGAAATATATGCCATGTATACCATGTGAGGAAAAACATGACCTATGTGACTATAAACATGATGTAATATTGATTTATATCGATCATCTATTTATATTGGGATATGGCAATTGTGAACATGCTTGTAGTCACTAATCAAAGACGAGTAACAAAATTAACCATGTGTTGGCACAGTGATACTGTAACACCTCAACCCTCATATCTTTAAGCATTGGACACAACCACCATTCTCTTGACGGTGGATAAAACCAAATGGCGGGCCTGGTCGGTGTTACATTACAAGTGACACACACTTGACTTTCTTTTTATTTCAATTATTTCATGCCTTGATTGTATTGAACAGAACAGAACTTAAATTTAAAAATAAGGCAATAATAAAAGAAATAACAAAAATTCATAAACTCAATTAATTAAATAAAATTGAGTACATACTTTGATTTAAAAAAAATTATTACAGCGGAAGTCTTAAAACTTGGGCAATATGCCCTTACATAAAAAAAAATTAGAAACCTTTAAAAAAAGAGCCTAACTAATATTCATGGTCTTCATGTGATTCAATTTCCTGAAAAATAAAAGGAAGGGGTGAGCACATAGCTCAGTGGATCTTTCTAACATTTAATTTATTATTTCAATTCAAACAAACCAAGCATATCAAAATATTTTGTACATTAGGCGATTCAAACAATTTCTTGTTTATGGTTGACATTCGGACCAAAAGAGTTTAATCTATGTGTTCCACATCGTTGGGAGAGAGAATCACTGTTAGAAACTCAAACCCCATATCTATCAAGTGGGATCACTCTTGGAAACCCAGTTCAAATTCATCAAAGGTAAACCGACAAGCCGGGTTGGGGGGTGGAACACACACGATGACATCTATCCCTGCGCCTATCATCGCACCACTACGTGGATTGAATCATTATTTAATCTTTTCTTAGTGATGAAACACACAATATCAGATTAAACCATCGATACAAAATATACAAAACATGAATCAATAAATATTTATTCATGACAAAATTCATGCATAACATGCATCAATATTCTTAATTTCTAAACATGCATAATATGTATGTTCATGGCACACCAAATAAATAAAGCATGCATATTAAAACATACATTGAATCAATCATCTTCAAAACATCATCACACATGCAAGACTTATTCAAATTAAAATCAAGAAGTAAAAGTTAGAAGTCACTTCCACGTTAAACGCGTCTCTTCTGCACGCCTCTGAAATCCGATAGAGTTTCATTACTTCAAGGCTTCCAATCACTCAAGAACTCTCAAGAACACTCAAGAATAGTTCAAGATCACTCAAGAACTAAGGGGATTGCGAAGAAGAAGGCTAGAGAGATTCAAGAGGGACTAGTATGCTCTTAAATTGGGATGAGATGAATTGGGAGCATGGGGGTGTTTATATAGAGTTCAAAAGGGTAGAGAATGGCAAGTTTGTGGTGTTATCTTGTAGGAAACTTGCTAATTCCTTAGAATTTCGTGCCCCCCAAGCATAGGAGATTAGCAAGTAATTTTTTCAAAATTTTTGGGAATTTAGAAACCAATTTTTGGATTTTTAAATGATTTTCGCAGATTTTTTGGTTATTTAATTTGGAGCATCAGATCTAAACCATTGGATCATCCTCGAGATTTCGTTCGAGATCAAGATCGGGCGGGTGGAACGTCAGTCGTTGGATCTCCTTGATCGCAGCACTAAGTTCACGATTGAGATCAGGTGGGTGAGATCTAGAACGTTCGATCAACCTTGATCACAGCACTCGATTCGCGATTGATGGAACGCGTTTTTTTGGGCCATCGGATGCTGCGTTCAGATCTTGATAGTGATCAACGAATCTCTTCCAGGCCGTCAGATGTTTCTCAAGACACGCACGTCACGATCAAAGAAAACAAATTTGTTATGCACCGTCAGATCGACCTCGAGTGTAGTACGTTCACGATCACGATCTTGTGCCTATGATCTGGACTGTTGGATTGAAACAATCGATCGTGAACTGTTCGTTCTAGGTGATTCGGTGCATCCGGGCGTTCGATAAGGTCTTGATCGTGGCCGTTGGATCCTGGATCGGATGGATTTTATGTTTTTGGCCGTTGGATTGTGTTTCTAATTACCAAATTGCTTTCTAATAATGTTATTGTCCAAATTTTGCCAATTAGACACTTCCTAATTGATAAAAACTAGATTTTCTTGTATATTCATTTCTATTTTGATAATTTGCTAATATTTTTTCCTTTCTAATTATTTAATATTACATTTATTTGACATTTTTCTATTTCCTTAATATTTTTAATGCTAATAATTAAATAATCTATATTGTTCATTTCCATATATTTTTATTTATTTTATATTTCATTTTCAGATAATAATTTATGTAATTATACACTAATATTTAAATAATGCTTTATTTATTAATTTTAATAAATACATGTACACTACATTTTTATTTAATTATATAAATTTTTCTATGTACATATTCCTATAATATGTAGTATTCACATTTATTGTGCTAACACACACCTTTTTCATATCCATATTAACCTATATGTGTATCTATACTTTATTTCTATTTATTTATTTCTTAAGCAACTCTTTAAATTTCATAATTAATTCTACTAAATTGTAAATTTCATTTAATTATCAAATTAAGTCTTATTTGCCTTATTTATATTTTATCTCTAATATATTTTATTTTTCATGTGCCAACTCACAATTTGTACTAAAAATTTTCTTAAAATCTTTGAAATTAATTCACTTAACTTATTTTATTTATTTTAAATTATTTGACAAAATTCTAGGGTATTACAGATACTGACACCGTGGTAGTAGTCTGGCATCATCACGGGTGTTCCCAACGCAAAGCGCGTCTTGAGGCTACTATGACAATAGTAAGACGGGATTGAGAATCGAGTGAGACTTCACTCCCTGGATTAATGGTCGAGACATCATTCCTAAGATAGGGTTCCGAATAAGTAATAGGCCTTCGAGCGTTACTTCCAATATTTTGAACGTAGAGGGACATACTGAGGAAGGTCTTTTCGGTCTTAATGTCAACCTAAACAATTGAACTTTATGAACACCTAATGCCTAATAAGTGCTTACATGTTTTATGTTTTGACTATTATAATGCTCGAGATGTTTTCTATATGATCCACTAGGTTCTTAAGCTTACCCACTAATCTCCTTTTTAGGGAATCACTGAAGGAACTTGAACTATCAAATGATGATGATATATTTTTGTAGTTATGGCATGCCTCGATGATAAGGTTGTGTAGGATTTGAAACATTACAAACTATCTGTTAGTTGTAGGGCATTGGGACCCACTTTACATTTACTGTGTTTATTCATTTGTTGTAATCGGGCATTGAGGTCAGTTTTGATCATTTCATATGAACCTTGGCCATGGGGCCCATGTCAGTCTTTATTAAGCTTAAGATGATTCTTTAATTTACTATATCATCCCAATGTTATTTATCCATGTTCTGGATTATCAAGTTTGTTAATGTTTACTCTGACATGTGATGGGATGTGACCTGGTATAAATAAACCAAGAGATGATAATAGAGAAATGGTAATATCCCAATGCCCAGAAGGTGAAAGCGGGAGTGACCTCATGCAAAGCAAGAATAACTGCCCATTATGACATGATTAGGTCTCGAGTTGAGAGACAAGTGCACCTATAGTGGTGAATGTGACTAGATTTTGAGGTCGAGGTGTTATAAAATATATTTTATATTAATTACTAATTATTGAGCCTTAAAAATATGATGAGATTATATTATAAGATAACAATTTAACGTCGAAATTAATATTACCACAACAAAGCAAGTAGTGTCAGAATCACTTGTTCTTATTTTAGCAAGTATCTTCCAAAATATAGTCAATCGAGTGAAGAAAACTAACAATTCACCAAAGTCCACCACAAATCTACAAAAAGATTATTTGAACTACAAAATCTTAATATGAAGTGGACTTTCAATTTTGAGGTAATTTTCTCATTCTCTAACCTTTTGTATTGGCTTCAATTTCTATTCTTAATCTTCCAATCTTCATATCTTTCTCCTATTCAGTCAAAACAAGGTATTATCTTGATTCCTTTTGTTCCAATTTCCTCCTTAAGGCCTTACGACTAAATTTCTTATTTAACTTCTTACTTTTTTTATTGTTGCCTTTTAAGGAAAAATTGAGCAGTATTTCCACTGTCAATAAAATTTATTTTGAAATTAAAAATAAAATAAAAAATAGAACATAAACAAAGAGAGGAAAATAACATTAACAATTTATATTTTAAAAGCACAAAAAGGAAAATAAATTTGGTTTTCAAAAACTAGTAAAAATCTAAAGCAAACCACGATAAAGTAATAGAGAAATTTGATTGCTAAAACAACTAGGAACTATGCAAACCATCAATGGCTTTGTCGTTCATGTATACTATGAGATCTCTACAAGCTAATATTAATGTTCAAAAAATTAAGTACTATAAAGAAAGGTTTTGAAACCAATCGTATGATGCCTAGAAGGTCAACTTTTTAATGGAAATTTTTCAAATTTAAAGATTTGTCCATTACTTTTTGATTTGCATATGTCCCGCTAGGACGTTTCTCCAACTTCTATAAGTAGAGGTAAGTAAAGGCTAAACGTGTGAATAACTACTACGAAATATGAAGTTTTTTTCTTGCTTGGCATTTATCATCGTTTTTAGTATTTTCTTCATGGGACTCTCCTTTGGTATAGTATCATTCATCCTTTTAACTACATTGTTTATTTACTTTTTCTGTAACGACCCATGATTTTGTACATAAAAATTTTCGGGTTCAAAGTATGTATTTTTTGAAATTTTAAATGAAATACATGAATTATCCTCAATTTTTCTCCAATTTTGAATTATTTATTGAATAAAAATGAAATAATGGAGGAAACAATATGATTTTGAGAAGAAAATACTTGAGATTATAAGGAAAATGTAATTTCTTGAGAGAAATAATTTTTGGGATTAATTATAGAATTTTTGGAATAATTATGAAATTTTTTGAGCAATTAATGAAATTTTTTGGAAGAAAATATAATTTTTTGGTGAATTATTCAATTTTAGGAGAAAATAATGAAATAAATAATGGAAAATGATGTATAATTAGAGATTTTGATGAGAAATGGTGAAATGATAATTTTAGTGATTTAAAAAAAAATACAAATTTTTGGGTATATATATGTATGTATGTATGTATGTATATATATATGTGTGTGTGTGTGTGTGTGTGTGTGTGTGTGTGTGTGTGCGTCTGAGGGTATTAAAAAAAAAGTGTTAACAGGGGGCCTAGGGCCCAAGCGCTCGGGCTGCAGAAGCAAGGCCTAGGTGCTAGGCGCCCGGGCCCAGAGTGTGGCCCGGCCCACACGCCACCCTCCCCCTTTCTTCTTCCCCTTCCCTGGTTTTTTCCCCTCTCGTGACAAAAACACAGCTGGTAGCAGCTGTTTTTAGCCCCTGGATTTTGCCACTTCGACAGCTCCGCCAGGCAGAACTCAAGCAGAGGAGGCAACCCAACATGCCACATGGGAGGCCACATGGAGAGCTCATTGCCAAGCATGAAGAGCCCAAATCATTTAACAAAACCATTTTGCTTTGCTGATTTTTCATGATTGAACGACCAGAATTCACAAGCTCCGTTCTCCTTCATCTCACCACCATTTTGGACATTCTTGTATTTGTTGGAAAGCCCTCAGACTCCTCTTCAAGCTCCTACAAGCCTTGGCCACCATTGCACGACTGGTAGAGACAAAAACAGCTGGGAAAACACGCTTTCCGACACTTGGAAACCCAAAAAATTGAAACTACATGTTGATTTGAACTTCGTGGAACTTGTTCACATCCATCCGAGGTCAGTTTTGAACGAATTAAAGCTTGTTGAAAAGGTTGAAGTGTCTACTTTAACTTTTCTTGTATATGAAATAGCAAATAAACACTAGAACTATGTCAAAAAGAGGGCCAAAGTAGACTGCTCACCAACTGTGACAACAGTTTTTAGAAAAGTAGTGTTGGAGGCAACTTTGGACCACCAGTTGAAATGGATTAGAACATCGGATCAAGCCGACCTTTGGAGTGATTAAAGCTCACTTTGAGGACTACAAGAAGATATAAGTTTCAAACCATAACCCTTTGTGAATACGATTTACCATACTTGCCAATATGCCTTGTTGGTTAGGTGTTGTGGACTTAGAAAAATTTTTAGAACATCCTCATGCACACCATGTTTTAGAGTAATGTTTGAGAGCAAATATGAGTAGGGTTCCTTACTGTTTTGAGTGAGACTTATTTAATCAGGATTCCAAGGCCTAAACTCTTGTAAAAATAGCAAGGAATGGCCTCGGATTAGTATTGGGACCTAAGATAGATAAGCACTCAAAAACCATAGGGGATTAAGCCATACAATAATTTGTTACATGAATAGAAAAGTAAGGGATTAGTTGAATGACCAAATGAAGGCAATTTAAGCAGAAATTTGGTGAAAACGTCCTTGGATATGTCAATGGTACGTGTGCAAAATTTCAAAACATTCTGAAATTGGGAAGTAGGTTAGTTAATCAACTAAGTGACTGCCTATCACAGGGTATATGGGATTCTTATAATCTCTATTATTACACCTAAAGCCCTTAGTAAATGATATTCAAAAATCATGAAATAAAATTTTAGAGAATTTTTAGATAGAATATATCAAATCTGAAATTTTTTATACAAATCCAATGGTTGGATTGATCACAAGAAATTCAGAAAATTTACTGCCAGGAAGTGTGAACCCAGAAGTCCCTATGATTCAACTGAAAATTCTGAGATTAAATTAGATAGGACAAGCTCTGTGGATTGGTATGAAATTTAGTGGAGTAATTCATAAGTATCTCTATTTTATGACTACCAAATTTCATAGCAATCTGATGTGGATAATTAGGCCAAATTAGGCAAATAGTCACTATCTGTCATACAGAACCCGAGAACACATAGTCCGTGAAATCTTAGCTAAAAATACTATCAAATGAAGTCCCAAAATCATGATTTAAAATTCTAGAAATTTTTAATGAGTCTAGAACAGATTTGAAAATTTTGATGCAAATCTGATGCACGGATTGCCCACAGAAAAATTGGAAAAATTGTTGCGCAGTTAGGGCCTTAAGCTAAAAATGTGACTAAGTGTTGGGATTTGAGATTTTGGACCAATATTGGCCCTTTTGACCCGAATGGCCTATGTTAACCCAATTTTGGGCACAAATTGACCTAATATGACTAGGTTGATCACATTGACCAAAGTTTACTAGGTTTAACTGATTGACCGAAATGGCTCAAGTCAATCACAACTGAGTAAGGACAGTGATATTAAATATCTGGCCACTATACAGATAGAACTAAGATTTGAGTTTTGATTGATGCATATTCGAGAGGGTATAGCAGGGCTGAGCCGGTTGTCGACGGGACATCGGTGCACAAGACCCAAGGTGAGTAGTCTGATTCAGGTGTTTTTATGACTTTCATTCCTTGCATAAAACTTGTATGAAATGGCATGATTTGAATGGTTTCATGGGACTTCGATACATCTGGTTGATTTTGAGATATGTAGATGTACACGGGTAGTGAGACCAGAGGCTCGAGGTCCAACCACGAAGTCAGGGTATACTATGAGATGAGACTCGAGGTCCAAGCGTGGGGTTAGAGTATGTGATTAACACGCCTAGCTTCCAACCCGCTCGAGTGATGGCACTTGAGGACCGAGTGCAGGGTTAGGGTACTCGAGGAGGACGCCTAGCTTACGACCCACTCAAGTGGCCAATATGCCTGACCTACGACCCGCTCGAGTGATAACCATAGGTTGGGTTTTGTTGAGCTAACCTAGCCTGGATATATTTTTAACTGGCATGAATTTAAGATGGTTTTTTTTTAAACCATTGCACTATCTATAACTGTTTTCATACTATATCATGTTTTCGAATGTCACATCATTTTATTGTTCATGCATACATGCATTATTTTGGAATATTGGTTATGATTGACATGCTGATCTTTCTATTCACTGAGCCACGTGGATTTTAGGCTCACTACTCTATTACCATTTTAGGTTCTTCACGGGTGGATAAGGGAAAAGGCGTAGTGATTGCCTGATTCCCTAACGACTCCTGTCTATGTTTCTTTTTGGTTTTCTCCTTTTCATTTGAAGTTGGTTATTGTTGTACTAGTCTTAAATGGTTAAATATGTATTTTGGACAAAACTAATGTAAATGAAATGCTTCCGTTTTGGTTGTTGCTTGCTTTTACTTCTAAGTGTTCCAGTTATTCTGATATCGTCTGATTGTGTGAGATTTAGAAGGGCTTAACAATGGCCGAGCGAACTCAACTTGGTGAGAGGGTTCATCAGGCCACTTTGCCGGTCAGGCCGCCCTTGGCTTAGAAAAGGGGTCCCGATAGACTTGGTATCAGAGCTCGGGTTCAAACACAAATAAATGGAGAACCTAGACGATATCAGAATAATTGCGAAAGTAAGCAAGTCATCGAATAAAGAAAAGAGGACTAACAATCATAAAATGTATTTGAACATCACTAGTAAACTTTTAAAGTCGAGTCTATTTTGAATATATGGATAACCAGCAGTCCAATTTAAACTGCAAATAGATATGCCACCCTGACGAGGTACGGCGCTACCTAGGCGGGGCAAACCGCCACATGAGCCTAGAGAGCCGACACCACCCCCACCCGCTCCTGTTCAACCCAAGCTAGATCATATACAGAGACTCAAGGCAGTGATTAGGGCCTCTAATGAGGCAGCTCAAGCCCAGACAGCCTTGTTGATGCACAGGCTAGATCGATTGGAGGAAGAGAGACAGAGAACCGAGCCAGCAGCACATCCTGCTCCACCCATGGCACTAGCTGTCGAGCCACCACTCGGGCCAATGGTAGTACCCGTAGCCCCGGCCCAAGATGGACAGAGGGATGAGAGAGCTCACACTCGGCTCCCCAAGAGTTTTATGGATCTACGCCCTATGACATTTAAGGGCGGTATCAGTTTAGAGACAACAGAGGACTGGTTGCTCAACATGGAGAAGAACGCCAAGACTCTATGGCTATCTGAGGCAGACCGGGTTCTTTTCTCGACACATATGTTAGAAGGTGAGGCTGCTAGATGGTGGCAATTCACGAGGAGTATAGAGGGTTGATCGCTACTTGGACCAGATTTAGGGAGTTGTTCCTTGAGGCTTAAGTTCCCGAAACTCAGAGAAAACGTAAGAAGATGGAGTTTTTAAGCCTGCGGCAGGGGAGTATGATTGTTAGAGAGTACACACACCGGTTCCTACAACTAGAGGCTTATGCTAGGGGGTTGATAGCTGGCATAGCGAGAAAATCGGATTCTATCGGCGGGGGTTGAGGGTCACTATTAGACAGGCGACTTCTACATCCAGGGCCAAGACTTTAGAGGAGGTCCAGAGAGAGGCCTTATGATATGAGATGGTCGGACTAGATGAGCGACCTGAGGTTTCTTTAGTGTCGAGCGGTACCTCTCAGTCCCAGTTACAGTAGCAGGCAGCATCGCAGACTCAGCCATCACACAGAGGTGGGTCTAGAGGTTACCAAAGTCACGGTCGTTATCAAAGGCAAAGGAAGAGGAAATACTATGAAACACAGCCAAGCGACACTCCCGGCTAGACTGCCACCCAGGCAGTAACACTTGCAGCCACCCCCATACAGACACAGTCGCCAGTAGAGAAGTAGAGCACATTTTCAAGGGGCCAAAGCAGGGGCCATGGTAGAGGCCGTGGGCAGGGACAAACATATCAGGGAGGACAAAGGCCACCACTTACGTGCTTTCAGTGTGGACAGGTTGGACACAAAAAGGTTGAGTGTCCGACTCTTATTGGTGGTCCTAGTTCATCTACTTTTGTTATCAGAGACAGAGCACAAGCCGTCACCCAGCCTGACCTGGATTCGACGAGGACTCTGGTGGAAGGTACTGTTTCACTCTGTTATTCATCTGTTTATGTATTGATTGATGTTGTTTCTACCTTGTCCTTCATTTTTGGATGTGATGTGGATAGACTAGAACTTAGACCAATTAGGGCTTCCTCCTGGTTGATGTTGAGTATCGCCGCTGGGGAGGCATCTACCCCAACATAATCTGCGAGATGTGTGTGCTTATGTTGGGGGACCTTAAGACCGTAGTAGATTTCCGAGTGTTGGAGTTTCTTGAGTTTGATGCCATACTTGGTATGGACTGGCTGGCTGCATATCATGCATATGTCAATTACTTCGCCAAGAGGGTTGTGTTTCAGATTCCAAGCCAACCTTTGTCATATTTTAGGGTAGAGCTTGTGACAGGTAGAGTACCCAAGGTCGATTGGTTATGCAGCATGAGATTGATACTCTGGCTGGTTTGATGACCATAGATGAGGCACCTGTCCGACCATCTATTGATGAGATCCCCATTGTTAGAGACTTCCCTGACGTGTTCCCTAAGCATCTACCCAGCTTGCCCCCTAAGCGGGAGATCAACTTTATTATCGAGATCATTCCAAGGACGCGACCTGTTCCCTACAGCATAGCGCCTAAGGAGTTACAGGAGTTGAAGGTCAAGTTGGAGGAGTTGTTGAGTAAGGGTTTCATCTCTCCTAGTGTATCGCCTTGGGGTGCTCCGATATTGTTTGTAAAGAAGAAGGATGAAAGTTTCTGCCTATGTATTGAGTACCGGCAGATGAACAAGGTGACGATCAAGAACAAGTATCCCCTCCCACGTATAGATGACTTATTTGACCAGCTTAGAGGTGCCAAGGTATTTTCGAAGATCAATCTGAGATCTGGGTACCATCAACTGAGAGTCAGGGAGGAAGATGTGTCGAAGACTGCATTTCGCACTAGATATGGGCATTATGAGTTCTTGGTCATGTCATTCGGTGTGACTAGTGCCCCAGTCATTTTTATGGGCCTTATTCAGAGAGTATTCCTACCATACCTCGATACATTAGTGATCATCTTCATTGATGACATCTTGATCTATTCGAGATCCATGAGGAGCATGCCGAGCATCTGAGGATCACACTGCAGACCTTGAGAGAGCATAGGTTATATGCTAAGTTCAGCAAGTGCAAATTGTGGCTATCAAAGGTTCGATTTTTGGGTCATTTTGTTAGAGTTGAGGGTATCTCTGTGGACCTTACTAAGGTCGAGGCAGTTATCAGTTGGCCGAGACCTACCACAGTAACGGAGAACCATAGCTTCTTGGGTTTAGCAGGCTATAATCGTCGTTTCATCCAGAACTTCTCGAGGATTGCAGCTTCAATGACAAAGCTAACCAAGAAGGATACTCGTTTTGTATGGACTGATAGGTGCGAGGAGGCTTTTCTTGGGCTTAAGCAGAGGTTGACATCGGCCCCAGTATTAGTGTTCCAGAGCCTGGCCGAGAGATGACTATATTCACGGATGCATCACAGATAGGCCTGGGCTGTGTATTGATGCAGGATGACAGAGTAGTAGCTTTTGCCTCTCGACAGTTAAATGATCATGAGAAGAACTACCCTGTCCATGATTTCAAGTTGGCAGCAGTGGTATTCGCACTTAAGATCTGGCGGCATTACCTCTATGGAGAGTGTTTCACGCTCCATTCGGATCACAAGAGCCTCAGGTATCCGTTCTCACAGAATGATTTGAACATGAGGCAAAAATGATGGATGGAGCTGCTGAAGGATTATGACTTTTCTATTGAGTACCACCTAGGGAAGACTAATGTAGTAGCTGACGCTTTGAGTAGGAAACGGGTCGAGACTACTTACATTGCGAAACATATGTCCCAGGAGTGGATGATGCTTGATTATGTTTCGATCATAAGTATCTGTGAGTCATCTACTGAGGCCAAAGTCAATGTACAGATTTCGGCCCAGCCAATTCAGATTCAGGAGATCACGGAGAGGCAGCCTCGTGATACCAACTATGATATGTTTAGGGCTTGGGCAGATGACGCTTCTTGAGGAGAGTGGTCACTAGATTCACAGGGTGCACTGAGGTTCTGGGGACGACTATGGGTACTAGACAATGCTAGTCTGAGGCGTAATGTACTCGAGGAGCTACACCGACCGAGATATGCGGTTCATCCGGGCGCCAATAAGATGTACCAAGATGCTAAGCGAACATATTGGTGGTCCGAGATGAAACGTGACATAGGAGTCTTCATTCAGAGATGTGATATGTGCCAGCAGGTCAAGGCTGAGCACTAGAAACCTGGTGGATCCTTGCATCCCTTATCTATCACGGAGTGGAAGTGGGAGCACGTTACTATGGACTATGTTATAGGACTACCCCATACACAGCAGAGACATGATGCTATTTGGGTAGTTGTGGACCATTTGACAAAGTCTGCCCACTTTCTTCCTATGCATACTAAAGATTCAGTGGAGCGATTGAACTGATTCTATATCAGGGAGATTATGAGGCTCCATGGGTTCCCCTATCCATTGTGTCTGATTGAGATGCAAGGTTCACGTCCTAATTTTGGCAGGCATTACAGACTCAGCTAGGGATGAGGGTGAGCCTTAGTACAACATTCCATCCACAGACCGATGGCCAGTCTGAGCGTGTGATCCAAATCCTTGAGGATATGTTGCGGTCTTGCATTTTGGATTTTGGTGGTAGCTAGGAGGATCACTTAGCTCTATGTGAGTTTGCTTATAATAACAGCTACCAGTTGAGTATCAGGATCGCGCCGTTTGAGGCGTTATATGGTCGACCATGCAGGTCTCCCGCCTAATGGGTCGAGATGGGTGATAGAGCAGTCTTAGGCCTTGCCTTCATACAGGAATAGAATGAGAAGGTACAGAGGATTAGACAGAATATGAAGGCCACTCAGGATCGACAGATGAGTTATGCGAATAACCAGAGAAAGGGTCCTTGAGTTTGATGTTGGTGACCATGTCCTCCTCTGCATTTCGCCTAACAAGGGGCAAACACGATTCGGGATTCTAGGGAAGCTCACACCGAGATATATTGTACCTTTTGAGATCCTTGAGAGGATAGGCCCTATTGCCCATAGGCTAGCGTTACCGCCACAGCTATCGGGTGTGCATAATGTATTTCATGTTTCTATGTTGAGGAAATGTCACCCCAATCCTTCGCACATTATTGATTGGAAGCATATTGAGCTATGAGAGGACTGTACATTTGATGAGTTGCTCATGGCCATCATAGATGGAGTTGGGAAGAGATTGTGCAACAAGGAGATACTGATGGTACGAGTGAGCTGACAATTCCATGGTGCTGAGCAGGATACATGGGAGACAGAGGATTTTATGATCCACTACTATCCTGAGCTAATGGAAAGCCCTCAGACTCCTCTTCAAGCTCCTACAAGCCTTGGCCACCATTGCACGACTGGTAGAGAAGAAAACAGCTGGGAAAACATGCTATCTGACACATGGAAACCCAGAAAATTGAAACTACATGTTGATCTGAACTTCATGGAACTTGTTCACCATCCATCCGAGGTCAGTTTTGAACGTATTATAGCTTGTTAGAAAGGTTTAAACGTTTAATTTAACTTTCCTTTTATATGAAATAGCAAATAAATAGTATAACTATGCCAAAAAGAGGGCCAAAGTAGACTGCTCACCAACTGTGACAGCAGTTTTCAGAAAAGTAGTGTTGGAGGCAACTTTGGACCACTAGTTGAAGTGGATAAGAGCATCAGATCAAGCCAAACTTTGAAGTGATTAAAGATCACTTTAAGGACTAAAAGAAGGTATAAGTTTCGAACCATAACCCTTTGTGAATACGATTTACCATATTTGCCAATATGCCTTGTTGGTTAGGTGTTGTGGACTTAGAAAAATTTTCAGAACATCCTCATGCATACCATGTTTTGGAGTAATGTTTGAGAGCAAATATGAGTAGGGTTCCTTACTATTTTGAGTGAGACTTATTTAATCAGGATTTGAGGGCCTAAACTCTTGCAAAAACAGCTAGGAACGGCCTCGGATTAGTATTGGGACCTAGGATAGATAAGCACTCAAAAACCATAGGGGATTAAACCATACAATAATCTGTTACATGAACAGAAAAGTAAGGGAATAGTTGACTGACCAAATGAAGGCAATTTGAGTTGAAATTTGGGGAAAAAGTCCTTGGATATGTCGATGGTACGTGTGCCAAATTTCATGGCATTTTGAAATTGGGAAGTAGGTAAGTTAATCCACTAAGTGACTGCCTGTCACAGGGTATACGAGATTCTTATAATCTATGTTATTACACCTAAAAAACTTAGTAAAAGATGTTCAACAATCACGAAATAAAATTTCAGTGAAAGCTTAGACAGAATATATCAAGTCTGGAGCAAGTCCTATGGTTGGATTGATCACAGGAAATTTGGAACATTTACTGCCAAGAAGTGTGAACCCAGAAGTCCTTGTGATTCAACTGAATATTCTAAGATTGGATTAGATAGGAAAACCTCTGTATATTGAGCTGAAATTTGGTGAAGTGATTCCTAAGTATGTCTAGTTTATGTCCGTCAAAGTTCAGAGAAATCTGATTTGTATAAGTGGGTCAAATTAGGCAAAATGTCACTGTCTATC
This sequence comes from Tinospora cordifolia, assembly GCA_030144865.1. Taxonomy (NCBI): domain Eukaryota; kingdom Viridiplantae; phylum Streptophyta; class Magnoliopsida; order Ranunculales; family Menispermaceae; genus Tinospora; species Tinospora cordifolia. The sequence continues at coordinate 37,079 of JAJIYU010000287.1, forward strand.
ATAAAGAACCCGAGAACACATAGTGCCTGAAATCTTAGCTAAAACTACTATCAAATGAAGTCCTAAAATCATGATTTAAAATTATAGGAAGGTATAAGGAGTCTATAACAGATCTAAAAAGTTTTATTCAAATCCGATGTATAGATTGCCCGCAGAAAAATTGGAAAACTTGTTGCACAGTTAGGGCCTTAAGATATAAATGTGACTAAGTGTTGGAATTTGAGATTTTTAACCAATTTTGGCCCTTTTGATCCAATCTTGACCCGAAAGGCCTATTTTGACCCAATTTGGGCACAAATCGACCTAATATGACTAGGATGATCGCATTGACCAGAGTTGACTAAGTTTAACTGATTGACCGAAACAGCTCGAGTCGATCGAAACTGAGTAATGACAGTGATATTAGATATTGGTTCACTGAATGGATAGAACTGAGATTTGAGTTTTGATTGATACAAATTTGAGAGGGTATAGCAAGGCTGGGTTGGTTGTCGACGGGACATCGGTGCACAGGACTCGAGGTGAGTAGTTTGATTCAGGTGTTTCTATGACTTTTATTCCTTGCATAAAACTTGTATGAAATGATAGGGTTTGAACGGTTTCATGGGACTTAGATACATCTGGTTGATTTTGAGATATGTAGATGTACACAGGTAGTGAGACCAAAGGCTCGAGCTCCGAGCCCGGGGTCAGGGTATACGATGAGATGAAACTTGAGGTCCAAACACAGGGTTAGGGTGTGTGATTAACACGCCTAGCTTCTGACCTACTCAAGTGATGGCACTTGAGGACCAAACGCGGGGTTAGGGTACTCGAAGGGTACGCTTAGCTTACGACTTGCTCAAGTGGCCAATACGTCTGACCTACGACCCGCTCGAGCGATGACCATAGGTTGGGTTTTGTTGAGCTAACCTAGCCTTGATATGTTTTTAACTGGCATGAATTTAAGATGTTTTTTTTTGAAACCGTTGCACTATTTATAACTGTTTTCATACTATGTCATGCTTTCGAATGTCGTATCATTTTAATGCTCATGCATACATGCATTGTTTTGGAATATTGGTTATGGTTGACATGCTGATCTTTCTACTCACTAAGCCACGTGGATTTTAGGCTCACTACTCTATTACCATTTCAGGTTCTTCAGTGGCGGATAAGGGGAAATGCATAGTGATTGCTTAAGTCCCTAACGACGCCTATCTTAGTTACTTTTTGGTCTTCTCCTTTTCATTTGAGGTTGGTTATTGTTGTACTAGTCTTAAAAAGGTTAAATATGTATTTTGGACAAAACTAATGTAAATGAAATGCTTCCGCTTTCGTTATTGCTTGCTTTTACTTCTAAGTGTTCCAGTTAATCTAATATTGTTTGATTGTGTGAGATTTACAAAGGGCTTAACAGTGGTCAGGCGAACTCGACTTGGTGAGACAGTTCGTCAGGCCACTATGCCGGTCGGGCTGCCCTTGGCTTAGAGAAGGGGTCCCGACATTTTCTTTTTCTTTTATCTACTTCTAGATCTATAATAATGAATTATAAACAAAATAATTTGGTAGGAAATGTTTGACAATGAAATCTTTTGCTTTTGTAAAATTTCTTGTAATTAGAATCAATTGTGATCTCGTGTTTAATTAAAAGTGGACAAGTTATAACATCTTACTTTAGCAATTTATACAATACCTTCATTGTTTCCATTGCCAAGTCTAAGTTTAGCTTGGGTTTGTGGGATGCAAGGAGGAAAATGAATGAGCTTGATCAAACTAAGGTCTATGAGAGAGTGTTGGACCAAAGTTGTTGTTGTGTCCCATCTTGTCAAGAAAATTGCTACAAAAACTATAGAGGCATTAGGGTTTGCACCAATAATCCTGATGTGGGATACCAATGTGTTTGTTTAACTGATTGCTAAATGAATGTGATCAGTTGTATTTTTTTCTACTACTACAACATTCATAATTATTAGATAAATAAATTTATCTCAAAATGTGTATCACTTGTTAATTTTATGGTTGTGATGTTGCAATTGCATGAAAAATGTCGCAGTAAGATTAACTTCAGTATTTTTCTATTACAATTATAGGGAGTGTGATTTCAAACCTTGGCTAGCCTCACTTTTGGGGACTTCAATCTGAGAATAAATAAATGTTTTTCTTGAATAAATAAATGTTGTTGAATAGATAAATTTATGTTTAATGTAACTATTTGTGTCATCTTTTATCATAGAGAAAATTGAAGTAATGGGACTTATGTAATCTAGTATCCTTTAAATAAAATCTTTTTAAATTTACTACTATTAATATTTTTTTAATTTTCAACTGGGATTTACAATGTAATTTGTATATTCACTATAAACTTAATAATTTGAGAACATTTATTAATACAAAGATATATGCTTTATTTCAAGGTACATCTAATCAAAATAAATCCTAACATCTATCGAATCATAGTACAACTCCAAAATACAACATTTCTTTATCGAACAATGAGATTGATTTAAGAATTGATCTAACTACCATAGGAGTTTTAATTTCCAATACAAATTTTGATAAAATAGAACTTCAAATATAAAACTCAGAAATATTCCTATGAATGCATATTAAGCAATTACTGACCTGCCCTCCTATTCAAAAGTATGTTGCCTATGAGTGACCTTATCTGATGCACTAAAATGTATAAATAATTAGGATAAGTATGAAAGCGTAGTGAGTCCTCCACATATATTAATCGCATTTTACTTTTATATATATATATACATCCACATCGCTTACATTAATTAATTTCATGTTGAGAACAATCTTTTCGGGATCTACACCTATGTGATATTTCACCAACAACATATCAATTTCCTTGTACTCAACTCTAAAGGATTTGACCCATGGTGGTGTAAGCTTAAAAATCTTGCAAATTCACCCCTTTGACAATATTTATTCGAATAATCATCTTTAAAATTTAATGATATTCTTCAGTGGAATATGTATCATGTAAAACTCACCTTGTGCATACTCAAATGCTTAATTTAATAATATGCATGTAAGAAAGTCACAAATATTTGCATGTTATTATGCTAGTTGTGTCATTTTTACAATATAGCATACATAAACATGATGATATCACATAGTTCAACATGGAAAGAGTACAAACGCATTAAAGCCATACGTAAGCATTGTATAAGATATTATAGCATGTGGCAATAAATATTTTACATGGCAGTGATGATAGTGAAACTATATCAAGAAGTATTTTTCCTATGTACGTGGGTAAACTATCTTTCTCTTTACACATGATTCTAATGGGTTTTTGATGTTGAAGAATTCAACAATTGTTTAAAATTTTATGAAAGAGATTCCTTGTAAAATGAGCTAATAGGAGATTTAAAAGTGATACTCATGTTGTTTTTTGGAATTTTTAATTGCACTCAAAAATAAATATCCTTGAATTTTAATTCTTTTAGAATGCAAGATTACACACGTCAATTGATTACACATTTCACATCATCCACCATACCATAGCTCTTAGTTACCTCCTTACAGTGACTAAGGTTTGTTTCTTTTTAGGTTTGTCGTCATTGTGCAAAATGATTTTGATGAGGGCTTTGAGGAGTATCTTAATAATAGAATAATTTTGTTATGGATGGCATGTATCATTAAACTAAGTTTTCTAATGCTTTGTTTTGCAAAATCAATGACCCATAGGTTCCTAAGCTTACCTTCTCCAAAATAAACAATCTCTCTTTATATCTATTTTTCATATACTTAACAAAATATATCGTAATGAGAATCCAAACTAGATTAGCCTAGTAATAGAACTCATGCCTTGGAATTAATGTATTTGCTTCTTTCAAAATGTATGACTTTATATTAAAAAGTCAAATATATTTTTATATTAATTACTAATTACTTAGCCTTAAAATATGACAAGACTATATCATAAGATAAAATTTTAACGTCAAAATTAGTATTACTACAATAAAGCAAGTAGTGTCAAAACTAGTTGTTCTTATTTTAGCAAGCATCTTCCAAAATCAAATGGAGTTAAGAAATCTAAGAATTCAACAAAGTCCAACTACAATCTACAAAATGATTTAGTGAACTACAAATTATTATTATGAAATGGGCTTTCAATTTAGAGGAAATTTTCTCAATCTCTAACCTTTTGTATTGGCTTCAATTTTCTATTCTTAATCTTCCAGTCTTCTTTTCTTTCTCCTATTTGGTCGAAATCAAGGTATTACCTTGATGTTTTTTGTTTCAATTTCCTTATTAAGGATTTTAGAGTGAGTTTCATATTTAAGCTCACTTTTGTATTGTTGTCTTTTAACAATACAAAAGTAAGCATGACGTTGATGGATTTCATGTATACACTCCCATGTACCTTTTTGTATTTTTTAATGAAATGTATGAATTTTCTCCTATTTTATCCATTTAATTGAAGGAATTAAATTAATTGAGAAAAGTTTCAAAAAATGGAAAATTTTATTTTTTAAGTGTTAGAAACATTGTAAAAATGTAATTGGGCTCAAAAGTGGACATAAATGCCTAATTTGCTATTTTTCCAATTATTTTATATTTGTTTGGATGAAATTCCAAAAATTCAAAGAAATTAAGAAAGAATTTATTTTACTTATTAGAATTTGTATCTAAGTAGGAGAGTGGCACATTGGTGATTAAAAGTATCCAAATTGATTGACAAGAAAAAAAATTCCCAATAATACATAGAGGCCAAGTCTTAGAGAGAAAAGGGGGTAGAAATGATATATTTGATTAATTAATGAAAAAGGAAAAAATTCATAAATTTAGATTAGTTAGTGGGTAATTTGTTTAGTTAGTTGGGCATCCCATGGATTGCCATCATGTTTCAAGGGTGTGCGACAAATGGCAAGAGGTGCCATGTCAACAAACACAACATACCTTCATCTACGTATTTCCTTTCTCTAAAAATAAACACTCTTGAGAACCAAAAAAAAAAAAAGAAAGAGAAAGAAAGTTGCAGAATTTTTGGCAACTCTCCAAGTTAAAACAAGAGAAAAATGGTGTGGGTGATTTGAGCATGATTTTCTCCAAGATTGAGTTCAAAAAAGGACAGTAAGAAGAGAGAAAAGTGAAGAGGAAGGCAAGTTGTATACCATATCTTGCATGCACCACCATTAGAGAAGCTTGGGCTCTCATGGTGATGGAGGACTCTTGAGCTCTTGAATGCCACATATAAGAAGTAAAAAGCTTCCCTTAACATCCCTACACCATTAAATTATGTTTCCGTAACTTGGATGATGAAATCTTAATGAGATTTTCTCATCTACATGGGCTATTTAGGTTTGAAAATGATGGACTCTTTGGTGATTTGTAGGTGTAAAGCTAATTGTTAGGGCCAAAGGAAGGAAGCTAATATTGTGGCCTTACCTCATGTTCATCATCAAAGAAAGTATAAAAGTTCTTAAAGGAGTGTGTTTCTAGTGATGAAAACTATGAAGTTTTATGAAATTGATTTCCTTGTTACATTTAAGAGAAGCACGTTATGATTAATTGAATGTTATGTGAGTGATCTTGTAACATGCTATCTATGTAAATTGATGAGGTTTCAATGAATTTCATGGATGTAATGGTATGGTAGAATCTTTTAGGAACATGTTCTGACCAAAGGATGTCATAGATGAAAATTGCAAGTGCTAGAAATTTTGATTGAAAACCATGAGATTGAGTTTGCTTGATGTCCTTTGATGAGTAAGGTTATCATGTTGTAATTGGTTGATAATTAGCCACTATTTTAATTACATCACATGATGAATTTGGCCATTAGCATGCTTTATTTAGAGGTGTAATCTTTGAGGGACTTGGTTGAATTAATTTCACATGGAGAAATGCTCAGAAACAATTAAGATCAAAAGATTACAACCTCCTATTATCATGCCTTGTTTTCAGCTTTCTGTCCATGAATTTTTAAAAATACTTAGACATGTCCAGTGGACCTGAATCGTGGTGGGTAAGTTTTGGGATGGTCAGGAATGTTGAGAAAAATTTTGATCCCAAAATAATGAAGTTAAGTAAGTGAATACATTTGTGACTACTTATCATAAAAACTGCGTTCAGAAACTGATTGGAGACTATCAAACTAAAACCATACCAAATGACCTCAGAAAAATGCAATTTGAAATTATGAGAAAATTTAGGAGGTCGAGCCATCTAGGTTGATTCAGTAAAATTTGGTGAGAATCTAGTATACAGATTGATCACAAAACAATTAGGTAATTTGCTGCATAGATGGAATATAAACATGAAAAATGACTAAGTTTTAGAAATAGGGGGTAAAGTGGACTTTGGGGCTTAATTGCACCATTTGACCATGTATAACCACTTTTGCCCTTGTTCACCATCTAGGTCAGCAAATGTTAGGTTTGATTAGAGTTGACCAAGATTGATCAAGTTGACCTAGTGGCTTAAAGTTGATTGAATGTCTAATTTGACAAGAATTGGACCAATTTGACCCTGTTGACCATCCTAGTCAACATGTGTCTAGAGTTGACTAAGTTTGACAAAAGTTGACCGGGTTGGACCAACCTTGACCCATTTTTTTAGTTGATTGCATGGCTTAGAGTCGATTGTATTGACCAAATTTGACAAAATTGGATCGAGTTGTTGAGGGTTAACCATGTTGACCCAAGTAACGTAAACTTGACCAAGTCAACCCTTTGGTTGACCACTTGACCATAGCGTAGAAATAGAATTGAGTATTAGTATGAAGATTAAACGAAAATGTGAATTGTGTAGGACTCGACGTTGAGGTGATGCAATTGGCTATCGGGAGAACGTTGAGAGTCAAGATAGCTGGTGAGTAGTGTTTTCTATTTTATACCTTAGAAATTGTTATTTTGCACATAAATGAAATGTTATAACATATTGCAATGCATGTACAACCTTTAGACAAAAAATGGATTTTTAAATGGAAAATGTCTACCGAATCTAGAGGTCTAAGGCACAGGTTAGGGTATTCGATGTATTAAAGCCATCGAGGATATAAAGTTGTTGTACTTGAGTACGTACTTGTCAGTCTTTCGATTGGCCTAGTTATCGAGGATTTAAAGCGGCCATACATGAGGTATGTGTTGTATCAATCCTTAGAATAGTGTCTGAGAATATGTCTGATTGTCTAGTAGCTCGTTTGAGTAGATTTCTTATTGCCATGGAGGCTATGGAGAGCCTCTAGAAGTGTTTTTACATTAAAACTATTTTCAAAATAAAAGGTTCATGATTGCATTGTGGACTAAAAATTTAGTAAAGGGAAATGTTTTTAAAACCAAATCTTATGATGCTTAGAAAGTCAATTTTTTAATGGAATTTTTTTTAATTTAAAGATTTTTCCCTTACTTGGTTTGCATATGTTCCACTAAGATGTTTTGTCCAATCCATATAAGTAGAGGTAAGTAAAAGGCTAAACATGTGAGTAACTACTAGGAAATATGAAGTGTTCTTGTTGCTTGACATATATCATCGATTTTACTTTTCTCTTCATGGGACTCTCCTTTGGCATACTACCTCATTCATCCTTTTGACAACATTGTTCATTTACATTTTCTTATTCTTTTATCAACTTGTAGATTTAGAATAATGAATTGTAAACAAAATACTTTGGTAGGAAATGTTTGACAATGAAATCTTCTGCTATTGTAAAATTTCTTGTAATTCAAATCAACAGTGATCTTGTATTTAATTAAAAGTAAATAAGTTATAACATCTTACTTTAGTAATTTATACAATATCTTCTTTGTTTTTGTCTCCAATTCTATGTTTAGCTTGGATTTCTGAGATGCAGGGAGAAAAAATGAACGAGTTACAATATCTTACTTTAGTGATTTATACAATATCTTCATTTTTTTGGTCACCAATTCTAAGTTTAGCTTAGGTTTCTGAGATGCAAGAAGGAAAATGAATGAGCTGGATCAAACTAAGTGGTGTGAGAGAGTGCTAGACCCAAGTGGTTGCTATCTCCCATCTTGTTAAGAAAATTGTTACAAAAACTATAGCAACACTAGGGTCTGCACTGGTGATCCTGATGTGGGATACCAATATGTTTGTTTAATTGACTACTAAATGAATGTAATCAGTTATATTTTTTAATACTACTGCAACATTCATAATTATTAGATAAATAAATTTATCTCAATATGTGTATCACTTGTTAATCTTATGGTTATTAATATGTCGTTGCATGAAAATAGTCACTGTAAGATTAACTTCAATATTTTTGTATTACAATTATGGGGAGTGTGATTTCAAACCTTGGCTAGCCTCACTTTTTGGGTCTTCAATCTAAGAATAAATAAATGTTGTTATTGAATAATGATTATGAATAAAGATAAATTTATGTTTAATGTAACTGTTTGTGTCATCTTTTGTCATAGAGAAAATTAAAGTAGTGGAACTTATGTAATCTAGTCTCCTTCAAATAAAATCTTTTTTAAATTTTTTACTATTAATATTTTTTTAATTATCTACTGGGATTTAGGATGTAATTTATCCATTCACTATAAACTTAATAATTTGAAAACAAATATTAAGACAAAGGAATATCCTTAATTTCAAGGTAGGTCTAATCAAAACAAATCATAATATCTATTGAGTCATAGTACGATTCCAAAATACAACCATTCTCTATTTAACGATGAAATTAATTTAAGAATTGATCTAAGTGGCATAATAGTTATCAATTGTATTTTTTTCATGTTACTACAACATTCATAAATATTAGATAAATAAATTTATCTCAATATATGTATCACTTGTTAATCTTATGGTTATGATGTTGCAGTTGAATGAAAAATGTCACTATAAGATTAACTGCAATATTTTGTTATTACAATTATATGGAGTGTGATTTCAAGCCTTGGCTAGCCTCACTTTTGGAGGCTACAATTAAGTGTTATTGAATAAAGATTATGAATAAAGATAAATTTATGTTTAATGTAACTATTTGTGTCATCTTTTATCATAGAGAAAATTAAAGTAGTGGGACTTATGCAATCTAGTCTCCTTCAAATAAAATCTTTTCAAGTTTATTACAATTAATATTTTTTAATTATCAGCTAGGATTTACAATGTAATTTATTGATTCGGTATAAATTTAATAATTTGAAAACATTTATTAAGCCAAAGGAATATGCTTAATTTCAAGGTATGTCTAATCAAAATAAATCATAACATCTATTGAATCATAGTATAATTCCAAAATACAACCTTTCCCTATCCAATGATGAAATTAATTTAAGAATTGATCTAAGTACCGTAAGGGTTTTAATTTCCAATAAAAATTTTGATAAAATAGAAGCTCAAATAAAATACTCAAACAAATTCCTACAACTGCATATTAACCAATTGTTAACCCACCCCTCCTATTCAAAAGTATGTTGCCTGTAAGCGACCTTACCTGATTTACTAAAATGTAAAAATAATTAGGATAAGCATGAAACCCCAACGAGTCCTTCATATATATTCATAGTATTTTACATAGACATATATGCAAGACATACATATAAGTCTTATACATCCACATTGCTTACATTAATTAGTTTCATGTTGAGAATAATCTTTTTGGGATCTTGTCGAGACCCCTTCCCTAGGGTGAAGAGTGAACCGACTGGCATAGTACCCTGACAAACCCACTCATAAGCCGAGCTTGTCAGAACACTATTAAGCCTCATTCACAACACCATATTCAATACCATCAAATTAATCAACGTGCCTTGACCATTGTTAAGTCAACTAACGTAGTGCCCTAATCGGTCGCATCCCGCTAACATTTGTTCTTGGGTAATCAATGTGGTTTTTTTATATCTATATGAATCTTGGCTCAAATATGACTTTATAGTCCTTGGTCAATCAAAAGATTGACTTGGTCAATTTTAGTCCATTTATTGATTTGGTCAATTTTGGTCAATGTAGTTAATTTTAATCAAGCCGAACACTTGCTGACCTAAATGATCAACAAGGTCAAATGTGGTTGTTAGGATTATTGCAAGTATACAAGATCACAATAGTAATAGTCGGTGAATAACCAAATGTCTTCCTCAGGGAGTAATATGTGGTCAGTAGTTTCAAATCTCAATCTAATATCCTTATCAATTTTATTAAAGCTAAAAACTAAGTTGAATATTGAAAACTTAAATTAAATCAAAAGCAAATTGAAAATAAACAAGTATTGGTTTTAAAACTGTATTAATTAAGATTCTAGGATAGTAAAATATTATGTGATCCCCCTAAATTCTTATTTTTATTAATCTGATTCCTATTTCTGTAGGTTATGTTACTTGTCATTAAAACCCTCTCTTGAGGCACCTTAATACCTATTAGTCTCTTCCCTAATACCCCATCTCGAGGCATACAATTAGTGAACTAACGCGATAACCACAAGTATCACATGCAACTTCCTATAAAATTAAAAACCACTCAGCCAATTGATCTTTCGAGGTCCATGCTTTGATTATCCAATTGTTAAACCTCTCTCTTGAGTCAATTCAATAATTTGAAATCAATTTATTTGTGGCTAGTAAATAAAACATTAATCACACAAAGTATAAAACAAAACCTCGAAATAGATTAATCAAAATAAAGAATCAAGAGTTCCTACAACCAAAATTACATCCTAGAAAGTAAAATTACTAAGCCTGATGTCTTATAGAGGTTAATACACAAAGAATTAAACAAAACAAAAAATCATACTTAAGGTTTGATCATATTCTTTGTCTTCTCCTTCGTCTTTGCTCTCTTCTTCTTACTCTGATTGTCAATATAGTAAAACTCCAATAATCATCCTCATAATGTGTTCCTATTTATGTAGGTCACTTTAAAACACTTAAAACATGAGTTATAAAAAAATTATAACTTAATCGCATTGCGGCAGTAATTAACCGTGGTAGTGTCAATAATCACAAATTTGTAAAAAAAAAAATTTGAATAATCCCTATGTTATCATGGTAATGTACCAAGGTAATCATCTTGCAACAATGTTTCCTCTCTGGTTACCATGGTACATTACCGCGATAACACTCTTCTGAATTACCCAATGTTCTAGATACTTCAGTACTAATCCATCGTAGTGATCTACCTATCCATTGTCTTGTTTATGCTCATATTACCGTGATAATAGGTTGCTCTACTACATTAGTAAGTTGGAATCCATCAATTTGAGCATTTTTCATCTTCTTTCATCAGTGTAATTGTTTACATGTGTTAGTTGCATAGCAGACTAACTATACTATAGGTATTTTATGTATAATCTGCATTAGTGTAATAGAAAAGTTAGTGTATTTGCTTATATTTAGTTAAATATGCATTTAGAGCATTGTTGCATGATTAGTTGCATATTAGCATGATTTAATGTTATTTCTAGCATTTTTATATGAATATAATGTCTGGTAAAGGAATTGAGTGTATTGCAAGGTATAGGTTGAAGCATGAGGGAAGAATGCGTCATATGAAGATAAAAAGAAGAAAGAATCATGAAGAAGTACCAAAAGACCATGGTCCAATAACCAAAGATCGTAGTAGCTGAAGGAAAACAAAACGTGCAAAAGACCTTACTGGTTACTGCGGTCACTAGTGTGTATTTACTGAAGATCAAGTATGGACCACGGTAGACGGAACAAGAAATAAGAAGAAAATATCATCTCGCTATGGACCACGGTCAGTCATTTATGGACCGTGGTCGCTCGAGAGATTTCACATATTCGATTTTTTTTATTGTATTGTGGACCGTGGTCAGTCACTTATGGACTGCGGTCGGTAGACGTGTTTTATTATTTTAAGGTTTTCTTTTGTGAAATACTATAATTAGGTCATTGTAGTAGGGTTTTAGAGGATTATCTGCTTTGAAAACGAAAAAATTTCTCGAGAAATATGGCTGACAAAGGAGAACAAAGAGAAGACGAAGAAGAATTGAAGATCAAGGTCCAAGATATGAGTATGTTTATTTATGATCTAAGTTCTTTGATGTATGAACTCTTAATCATGTTAGGCTAGGTTTATTTTAAGTCTAGGATGTAAATTTGGATTGTAGAATCCTGATATTCTTATTTTGATTAATCTATTTCTGAGGTTTTGTTTTATAATTTGGATTCTTAATGCTTTCTTTTTACTGGCCATAAAAGGAATGATTATGGAATGTTAATCTAACTCGGGAGAAAGGATTAATACTCTAAAAATTAAATTATAGACTTAGATCAATCAATTGATCGGGAGGTTGTTGATTGCCAAAGAGGTTGCACGTTATAATTGTGTTTAATGCATTAGACTATTTACTGTACGCCTTGGGAGAGGGTATTAGTGATTAGACTAATAGTTGTTAAGGTACTTCAGGAGAAGGTTTTGATGACTAGTGCTAGAACCTACAAAACAAAGGAATTTGATTAATTGAAATAGGAATTGAAAGTGATCACAAGAAAGTTTACTATCTTAGATAATTTAATCTAAAGAATTTTCAATAATTTACTTTTCAATTTTATATTTGACTGTTTTAAGGAGTTTAATTCTAATTCTTAATCAATCGAATTTGTAGCTTTAATAAAGTTTAAATTGATAGTAAATTGGGCTTTTAGAAAGTTAATTTTTTATACGTTCCCTAAAGACGATATCCGGTCTCATCGAATATTACTATTGTGGTCCCGTCCCGTACACTTGCGAGGTCATCAACAAGTTTTTTGCACCGTTGCTGAGGAACGGTGTAATTATCTTTAAACTAGTTGAATTTGATTTTATTTTAATTAAAGCATTTTATTTTTTATTTTTCTTTCTTTATTTCTATCTTGTTGGCTCGCTACACTTGATCCGTTTGTTGAGCTGTGGTGTTTCAGGGCTTGCATGAGTAGCGCATCCTTTGCTAAGGAAGATCCTAAATTGTCCAATACTCTAAGGCAGATTCAGATTGAATCCAAGGGACGTGTACCAAACATGGCTGAAAGCGGTAGTTCGGGTGTTGGTAACAATGGGGAGGCACCATTATGAGACTTCTTCAAACCTGTCTTGAACAACAACTACTCTGGGATTGCGAGGACACCAATCCATGCAAACAACTTTGAGCTGAAGCCATCCTTCATCACAATGGTGCAACAACAACAGTTTGGGGGTTCAGCCACCGAAGACCCTATAGCTCATCTAAATTCTTTCATGGAGATATGTGACACAGTAAAGATGAACGAGGTCACTGAAGATCAACTACGGCTGTGACTTTTCCCTTTCTCTTTAAGGGACAAAGCTATAACTTGGTTACAAACGCTTCTACCTGGTAACATTACTACGTGGGAAGATATGGGACAGAAATTTTTGCAGAAATACTTTACACCTCCCAAAGTCCATTAGTTACTGGGTGAGATTAGCTCTTTTAAGCAACTAGACTTCGAGTCTCTCTATGAAGCTTGGGAGCAGTTCAAAGATTTACTAAGAAGATGCCCACAGCATGGTTATCTCCCTTCGCTCCAGATTCAAATGTTTTACAGTGGTTTGACACCATCTACCAGAGCTTTAGTGGATTCTGCAGCCAGTGGCTCTCTAATTGGAAAATCTACTATTGAAGCTACTCAACTAATTGATGATATGGCATCTAATGCATATGGGTATGGGTCAGAAAGAGGATCAGTTAAAGGAGTTGGGTTATATCAAGTAGATGGTATGATAGCTCTACAGGCCCAAATGGCGTCAATGACTCATCGATCAATGTCTTGACAGAGAAGTTGGGTAGTGGTCAGGGCAAGCAACAACAGCATCAATCTATTTTGGTCATTGTTGAAGCTCACAAAGCATCCCTTATAGAAGAGGCATATATTGAGGAGTTGAATGCACTTAACAATTTCAATAATTATCAGGGGCAGCAGCAAATGTATAATGTTCTTCCATACCATCAAATGAGGAATAATAAAAATTTCCAACAAGCTCCACAAAGTCATGTTCATCATCAGAGCTTGGTTAAAAAGAAACCATCATTGGAGGACAAAATGGATGTAATGATGAATATACAGGCACAATTCTTCAAACAGCTGACTAATAAGATTGATCAGAATGACAATAAAGTTTCTGGGTTAGAAATTTAGATGGAAAATGTCAATGCCACAGTGAAAAACCTTGAAACTTAGATGGGATAGATAGCCCAAGCAATCTCTAATTAGCGAAAAAGTTCTTTTCCCAGTGCCACTCAAGTACATCCTAAAGAGAGTTGCTAAGCCATTTTTTATAGTAAAGTGAATGAATTGATGCAGAATCCAACCTTGCCCGCCAGCCCTTCTGTGCTAGTTGATGAAGCCATCCAGTTTACAGGACCTATTGTGACTGAGCCTACTCATATAGTGCTTACTAGTGGGGCAGAGAAAGATGATATGTTTGAAAGCATTACTACTCAAGGCAACAAGTATATTGAACTGTCTCAGCTATCCTTCCCATAGAGGTTTGAAGGTTATGTGAATGTGCAACTGGCGGAGGAAGGTGGTGCTAATTTACAGAAACAACTCCCTCAGAAACTCACTGATCCTGGAATCTTCACCATTCCATGCCAAATTGGTTCGAGATTCTTTGATAAGGCATTATGTGATTTGGGGTCAAGCATTAATTTGATGCCAATGGCAGTATATAAAGAATTGGGGTTGTCTGAATTAAAGTCTACTACTCTTTCCTTGCAGATAGCTGAAAGATCATTCAAATACCCACAAGGTGCTGTAGAAGAAGTTTTAGTAAAGGTGGATGAGTTAATATTCCCAGTTGACTTTGTAATGCTTGACATGGATGATTATGGGGAGTTTCCACTGATTCTTGGGAGGCCATTTCTAGCTACAAGCCATGCACTTATTGATGGTGCCAGAGGAAAGCTTATTTTGCGAGCACATTAAAATAGAGTGGTCTTTTCTATATATATCACTCTTTGAAGTTTCCTCCTGCTGCGCAAGTTGGATCTGAAATAGAGCTGCAAAAGCTGAGACCTCCTAATATTAAAGTTGAAGTTGTTGTTTCTACTAAAATGGAAGTAACCAAAGTATGCCAGAAGCATTGCAACACCATTGTTGAGCTACTTGATGCACAACCATTTCTGAAGAGGCAGTCACATGAACAATTACTGAAACATATGCGGCCACCTGACAAAAGAAATCAAGAGTTGCCAAAAGCCAAAGTGTTTGTGAAGATCAACAAATTGGATTTTGGTTAACCCGTATCGACGTCGAGCTAACGACGTTAAACATAGCACTGAGTTGGAGGCAACCTACTAGTTTTTATTTTTGTTTATTTCCTTTTATTTTTTGTTTTAGTTTAATTTAATTTCTTAAGTATGCATGCATATTCAAAAAAATCATGCCTTTTTAGTTATTATTTCTTTAATGCTGGTTTTTTTTTTTTTTGTTCCAAGCAGGTTTATGAGTATGTGTGCGGATGCCTGTGCTTAGCCAATCCCCCATGTGTGTGTGAAAATGAAAGTGTGCTCTTGAGGACAAGGCACAATTTTAGTTTGGGGGTGCACATTAAAAAACTTCTTCTTCAATTTCAGGTTCATTTTTTCTCATTTTGCCTTTATTTTATATATCATGTGCTACATTTTTTCTTCGCTAAACTGCATGTATTCATGGGCATATCACATATATAAATATTATTGCAATCATTTCATGACATTTAGATATTAGGATTATTTATTTAGAGTTAAATCATGAGCATATAGAGCATATAGGTGTCATTTAGGCAAGATCCATACCAAATTTTTTAAAATTTCACTGAGTAAACTATGACATTTGAAGTTCCTCTAGTGGGATGAGACAAGGAACTAGGGTATGTTTTAATAGTCTGTGTGCTTGGTTTGTCTAAAATTTGACTTTGACAAAACCTTGTAGTCTTAGGTAGATTGAGACTCCGAAGCTGAGGAAAGTGAAGGGTGGAAACCAAACTACAAATAGAGTGAATTTTCCACCGACTCTTAAAATAATGAAATCTGTCTTGAACACTGCTTATGAATGACTATAGGAAGAAAATGAAGTAGGTCATCATTGTTTGAGTCATAGCCTAAAGGCCGGTCCCAGTATTTCTAATCCTTTGTAACCAATTTTGAGCCTTATAGCCTATTTTCTTGTTATGAACCTAAACATTAAATATATAAACACTCTATCCTTTTATGAATATCTTAGTTGGACCTATTTGTGTGCACTCATGGTTTTAATACTGCCTATTCTGATGATGTGAAAAAATGAGGGGATGTTAACATTGAAATACTTATGTTTTCCATTTTTGTTTCAACTTTTAATTTGTTTAGTAAAAAAAAGAAAAAAAAAGAAAAAAATGAAGAAAAAAAGAAGAGTTATATTTATTTCTTTAGTATTTCAGTATTTTCAATGATAGCTGAACTTTCTACTTTTGTATGAGTGTACATGTGAGTACAATATGGAGTGCACGTGAAGAAATAAGTTTGGGGGAGCTATGAAAACAAAGTTGTGAGCATGAACGAGAAATACAAAGGCTTGAAAAGAAAGGATCAAGCTGTATTGAAAAAAAATCAAACAAAATAGGTTGTTATTATTGCTATGAGCGTACACTTGAGTCATATTTAAAAAAATCATATTACACTTGTACCTTGAGCCAGACCATGTTACAACCTAAAAGAAATACCACTGATCTTGACTATAATTTGACTTAAGTAGAAGATAGATAGAGGAGAGAATTGAGAGGGTTTATGTACTTAGGTATTAGGAAAGGATTTTTGTGAGTGGGATGGCAACTGCAAATCACCTACAAAGTCTAGGAGGATTGAGATACTGACAGATGAGAGGGTAAAGTTAAGGAAGAATGGAAGATGAACTAAAAATCTAGACAACCTGAACGACCCTAGGGACTTGTTAATGAATCATTAACTAAAGGAATGGTAGATCGAGGTTACAATGATGAGTGAAAATGAATTTACTTCTTTATGGTATGATGTGTCAATTTAGATTAGAGTCATTGTTCGGGGATGAACAATAGTCTAAATTTGGGGGTATTTGTTAGTTGCATAGAAGACTAACTATACTATAGGTATTTTATGTGTAATCTGCATTAGTGTAATAGAAAAGTTAGTATATTTGCTTATATTTAGTTAAATATGCATTTAGAGCATTGTTGCATGATTAGTTGCATATTAGCATGATTTAATGTTATTTCTAGCATTTTTATATGAATATAATGTCCGAGAAAGGAATTGAGTGTATTACAAGGTATAGGTTGAAGCATGAGGGAAGAATGTATCATATGAAGATAAAAAGAAGAAGGAACCATGAAGAAGTACCAAAGGACCGCGGTCCAATAACCAAATATCGCGGTAGCTGAAGGAGAACAAAACGTGCAAAAGAGCTTACTGGTTACCACGATCGGTAATCTAGTGACCGCGGTCACCAATGTGTATTAACTGAAGCTCAGGCATAGACCGCGGTAGACGATACAAGGAACAAGAAGAAAACATCATCTCGTTGTGGACCGCGGTCGGTCATTTATGGATCGTGGTAGCTCGAGAGATTTCACATGTTCGACATTTTTTATTGTATTGTGGACCGCAGTCGGTCACTTATGGACCGTGGTCGGTAGATGTGTTTTATTATTTTAGGGTTTTCTTTAGTGAAATACTATAAATAGGTAATTGTAGTAGGGTTTTAGAGGATTATTTTTTTTGAAAACGAAAAAATTTCTAGAGAAATACGGCTGACAAAGGAGAACAGAGAGAAGATGGAGAAGAATCGAAGATCAAGGTCCAAGATTTGAGTATGTTTATTTATGATCTAAATTCTTTGATGTATGAACTCTTAATCATGTTAGGCTAGGTTTATTTTAAGTCTAGGATGTAAATCTAGATTGTAGAATCCTGATATTCTTATTATGATTAATCTATTTCTAAGGTTTTGTTTTATAATTTGGATTCTTAATGTTTTCTTTTTACTGGCCATAAAAAGAATGATTATAGAATGTTAATCTAACTTGGAACAGAGGATTAATACTCTGAAAATTAAATTATAGACTTAGATCAATTAATTGACCAGGAGGTTGTTGATTGCCTAAGAGGTTGCAAGTTATAATTGTGTTTAATGCATTAAACTATTTACTGTACGCCTTGGGAGAGGGTATTAATAATTAGACTAATAGTTGTTAAGGTGCTTAAGGAGAAGGCTTTGATGACTAGTGCTATAACCTACAGAACAAAAGAATTTGATTAATTGAAATAGGAATTGAAAGTGATCACAAGAAAGTTTACTATCCTAGATAATTTAATCTAAAGAGTTTTCAATAATTTACTTTTTAGTTTTATATTTGACTGTTTTCAGGAGTTTAATTCTAAATCTTAATCAATCGAATTTGTAGCTTTAATAAAGTTTAAATTGATAGTAAATTGGGCATTTAAATAGTTGATTTTTTATACGTTCCCTGAAGACGATATCCGGTCTCACCGAGTATTACTATTGTGATCTCGTACACTTGTGAGGTCATCAACAAGTTTTTGGCGTCGTTGCCGAGGAACGGTGTAACTATCTTTAAACTAGTTGAATTTGATTTTATTTTAATCAAAGCATTTTATTTTTTATTTTTATTTCTTTATTTCTATCTTGTTGGCTCGCTACACTTGATTCGTTTGTTGAGATGTGATGTTTCAGGGCTTGCATGAGTAGCGCATCCTTTGTTGCGGATGATCCTGAATTGTCAAAAATTCTAAGGCAGATTTAGATTGAATCCAAGGGACGTGTACCAAACATGGTTGAAAGGGTAGACGTGTACCAAACATGGTTGAAGGGTAGTTCGCGTATTGGTAACAATGGGGAGGCACCATTACGAGACTTCTTCAAACCTGTCTTGAATAACAACTACTCTGGGATTGCGAGGACACCAATCCATGCAAACAACTTTGAGCTGAAGCCATCCTTCATCATAATGGTGCAACAACAACAGTTTGGGGATTCAGCAACCGAAGACCCTATAGCTCATCTGAATTCTTTCATAGAGATATGTGACATAGTAAAGATGAACGGGGTCAATGAAGATCAACTACAGCTGCAGTTTTTCCCTTTCTCTTTAAAGGACAAAGCTAGAACTTGGTTACAAACGCTTCTACCTAGTAACATTACAACGTGGGAAGATATGGACAGAAATTTTTGCAGAAATACTTCACACCCGCCAAAGTCCATCAGTTATGGGGTGAGATTAGCTCTTTTAAACAACTAGACTTCGAGTCTCTCTATTAAGCTTGGGAGCAGTTCAAAGATTTACTAAGAAGATGCCCACAGCATGGTTATCTCCCTTCGCTCCAGATTCAAATGTTTTACAGTGGTCTGACACCATCTACCAGAGCTTTAGTGGATTCTGCAGCCAGTGGCTCTCTAATGGGAAAATCTACTACTGAAGCTGCTCAACTAATTGATGATATGGCATCCAATTCATATGGGTATGGATCAGAAAGATGATCAGTTAAAGGAGTTCGGTTATATCAAGTAGATGGTATGATAGCTCTACAGGCCCAAATGGCGTCAATGACTCATCGATCAATGTCTTGACAGAGAAGCTGGGTAGTGGTCAGGGCAAGCAACAACAACATCAATCTATTTTGGCCATTGTTGAAGCCCACAAGGCATCCCATATAGAAGAGGCATATATTGAGGAGTTGAATGCACTTAACAATTTCAATAATTATCAAGGGCAGCAGCAAAAGTATATTATTCTTCCATACCATTAGATAAGCAATAACAGAAATTTCCAGCAAGCTCCACAAAGTCATGTTCATCATCAAAGCTTGGTTGAAAAGAACCATCATTGGAGGACAAAATGGATGTAATGATGAATATGCAAGCACAATTCTTCAAACAGCTAACTAATAGGATTGATCAGAATGACAATAAAGTTTCTGGGTTAGAAATTTAGATGGAAAATGTCAATGCCACAGTGAAGAACCTTGAAACTCAGATGGACAGATAGCCCAAGCAATCTCTAGTCAGCAGAAAAGTTATTTTCCCAATACCACTCAAGTACATCCTAAAGAGAGTTGTCAGACCATTTTTTATAGTAAAGTGAATGAATTGATGCAGAACCCACTCTTGCCCTCCAGCCCTTCTGTGCTAGTTGATGAAGCCATCCAGTTTACAAGACCTATTGCGACTGATATGTTTGAAAGCATTACTACTCAAGGTAGCAAGTATATTGAACCGTCTCAGCTATCCTTCCCACAGAGGTTTGAAGATTATGTGAATGTGCAGCCGGCGGAGGAAGGTGGTGCTAATTTACAGAAACAACTCCCTCAGAAACTCACTGATCCTGGAAGCTTCACCATTCCATGCCAAATTGGTTCGAGATTCTTTGATAAGGTATTATGTGATTTGGGGTCAAGCATTTATCTGATGTCAATAGTAGTATATAAAGAATTGGGGTTGTCTGAATGAAAGTCTACTACTCTTTCCCTACAGCTAGCTGATAGACCATTCAAATACCCAAAGGGTGCTGTAGAAGACGTTTTAGTAAAGGTGGATGAGTTAATGTTCCCAGTTGACTTTGTGGTGCTTGATATGGATGATTATGGGGAGTTTCCACTGATTCTTGGGAGAACATTTCTAGCTACAAGCCCTACACTTATTGATGGTGCCAGAGGAGAGCTTACTTTGCGAGCACATTAAATGTAATACCCACTAATTTTAAGTGTTGTAATACAAAAATTTTGACTATAATTACATGTCAAAGAACCGTAGTCAACAAACGTTGACCATTATGAGGAAAGTCATGAATGACAAGAAAGTGTCATAAATTTATTTATTTATTTATTTATTTATTTATTTTGGCATTTTTGAAAAATGTCATATTGATCAATAGCATTGTAAATAGTAAAATTATTTAATAGTATGCATCGAAAATAGTAAAATTATAAATGATATCGTAAATAGTAAAGTTGACTAATAAGCTAATTATAAATAGTAAAGTTGAGTATTGGTAAATTTTATCTCTAGTTAATAACTTTATTTATAAATAAAAATAATTTTAAGTACCTGACAAATATTATTCAACCACCACCATTATTAATACTTATAATTGCATACAAACAAGCATGGAGGACCCCCTTGTCTCTCCATTATTCTAAGCTAACCACTACCTTACCCTAATTACCAACTATCAAAGCTCTACTATAAATAGGGAGCCTCTCCTCATATTTTTGCACACCAAATCAAAGCATTAAAGTGTGAGAGAGGAGGAAAGTTTGAAAGAAAGAATAGCTAAGGTGAGTTTTTTTCCTTTCTTTTAATTTATTATTTTGATTTAGATGATACTTGCTTGTTTGGTTAGCT
>JAJIYU010000288.1:0-57345 GCA_030144865.1 Tinospora cordifolia
AAAATAAGACTAAGACTAAAAAAATAAAATTTAGAATTCAAGAGATGGGGGGAATGATTTTCTCTTGAAATCAATCCCCTTTTATAGAGAAGTCAAATTCCTAATTTCCAAAAAAATAAATCTACCAATATTCTCTAAAAATCTCCTAAAAATGGTCAATATTTGAATTATACAAAGATATTCAATTAAGAGAATAAAAAGAAGATTATGGTCATTTATGGAGTTGATTGTCTATCTTCATCTTCCTTAAATGGGTCATTCAAATCTTCATCCAAGATTGCAATCATGTGGGTCCCACAGAGTTAATCCAACGAACACGGATTGATCATCAACCTTGTTATACGTAGCACTGCAATTCTTCGTATCAAGCCATTGATGCACAGATATGAGGTGTGGATCTTCCAGACAATTAAAATCAATTACCTGAAAACTTTAAAGATACTTGAAGACCAAGTGAGACATCCACATATTCAAAAATATATTAAAAATAAATGAAAATAGTACATGAATTTAAAAAAATGAGAAAAATGTTTTATTTTTTAATTTTTAATTTTAATTTTTTTTTATTTTAAAATCTTATTATTTTATTATAAAATAATTAAAAAAAAGTGAGATAAAAATGCAAAATTGTGATTTCATCAGTACTACTATACAAACGTTATGTTCTGCTGGGTAGAGTGTTCTTCACTCGAGGTGCTCAAATTTTCTATGGCATGGTATAAAGTATAGTACCCTCTGCCTAAGTGGATAACACCTAACTCAACATTTCAAAGCCACGCTCCCTTCAGCCTAATGTTTGATCACCTACCTTGTTTTGTTGTAGCCAAGGTCTGCCTAAGAAAATCATATGATCCTGCTCAGTAGTAAGTGATATAACAAAATAAACTACATGGTAGACATATTTAAGAAAGTAGTAAAATAATTTCTTTACTTAGAAAAAAGTAGTTTGAACTCGTTGTTAGTACAAAGGGGACGTTTTCGTACGTTCATGAAGAAGTCTTTATTGCTTAGAAAACTTTATAGAGTTACAACTCATTGATATTACATTTACAAGAGCTCACTAATCCAAAATTTTATCATATAAGAAAAAAAAATCTCAGTGGGTCTTCTAGTTAATACACTTCTAATTGGAGGATTCTTGTAATCTTGTAGGGGCCCTCCCATTCCATAGAAGAATGGACTAACAACAAAAGTATTTAAGAAGTAGGAAGATTATGATTCCACTCTAGCAAGAACAGACTAATAGGATTAGCAACCTAGCCAACCTTCATAATTAAATGTCATTAATGTATGGGTAGATCTTGTTGTGAAAATTTCTACTATTGCGTCTACTCGTTCTTCTCCTATTTCCTTTACCATAAAACAAGAGGGTTTTTTTAAGCTCATAGGAACCATAAGCCAATTATGGAAGTATTCAGCGGTGGCTTACAGTTCCAAATTAATAACTAGGCTCCAACAAGATGAGTTGGTCCTAAGGTCAAAGGTTGAATCCTTGGTACTACTATACAAATGTTTCGTTCTTCTGAGTAGAGCGTTTTCTACCCAAGGTGCTCAAATTCTCTGTGGCATGGTATAAAGTATAGTATCCTCCACCTAAGTGAATCAACGCCAGGCTCAGCATTTGAAAGCCATGGTTCCTTTAGCCTAGTGTTTAATCACCTACCTTGGTCTGTTGTAGCCAAGGCCTACCTGAAAAAATCATATGATCCTGCTTATTAGTAAGTGATATAACAAAATAAACTACATGGTGGACATATTCAAGAAAGTAGTAAAATTACTTCTTTAGAAGAAAGAAGTTTGAATTCATTGTTGGTACAAAGAGGATGTTTTGGTACGTACATGAAGAAGTATTTATTTCTTAGAAAAATTTATAGAGTTACAACTCATTGATATTGCATTTACAAGAGCTCACTATTCCAAAATTTTATCATATAAGAAAAAAAAAATCTAAGTGGGTCTTCTAGTTCATACACTCCTAATTGGAAAATTCATGTAATCTGGTAGGGACCCTCCCATTTCGTACAAGAACGGACTAATAGGAAGAATTATTTAAGAAGTAGGAAGATTATGCTTCCACTCTTGCAAGAACGGACTAATAGATTAGCTACCTAGCCAACCTTCATAATTAAATGTCATTATTGTATGGGTAGATCTTGTTGTGAAAATACCTATTATTGCGTGTACTCCTTCTCCTATTTCCTTTACCATAAAACAAGAGGGGTTTTTAAGCGCATAGGAACCCATAAGCCAATTATGGAAGTATTCATCGGTGGCTTACGATTCCAAATTAATAACTAGGCTCCAACAAGGTGAGACAATCCCAAGGTCGAAGGCTGAATCCTTGGTACTACTATATAAACATTCTGTTCTCCTATGTTGAGCGTTTTTCACTGAAGGTGCCCAAATTCTACATGGCATGTATAAACTATAGTATCTTTTGCTTAAGTGGATCAACACCCGTCTCAACAGTTTAAAGCCACGATCCCTTTAGCCTAATGTTTAATCACTTATCTTGCTCTATTATAGCCAAAGCGTGCTTAAGAAAATCATATGATCCTGCTTAGTAGTAAGTGATATAACAAAATAAACTACATTGTGGACATATTTAAGAAAGTAGTAAAATAATTTCTCTACTTAGAAGAAAGTAGTTTGAATTCATTGTTGGTAAAAAGAGGATGTTTTAGTACGTACATGAAGAAGTCTTTATTACTTAGAAAAATTTATAGAGTTACAACTCATTGATATGACATTTACAAGAGCTCACTATTCCAAAATTTTATCATATAAGAAAAAAAAAATCTAAGTGGGTTTTCTAGTTCATGCATTCCTAATTGGAGGATTCTTGTAATCTTATCATACAAAAGCTCAACTCCTGGCTCTCGGTTGTTTAGTACTACTTTCTTTAATACAAAGTCTCCTAGCTTGAAACTTTTATATTAAACTTTTGAGCTATAGTGCTTAGCAAATTCTTGTTGGTAGGTTGCCATCCCAAGGTGTAATCCCTTGTGAGACTTTAAAAATTTATGAAATAAATAATAGATTACACAAATATTAAAATAATTTTTATAAATGTAATAAATAAATAATAATTTCAAGAATTCATTGTTGAAAAGTCCCAAGTTACATAAACCCAAAATTTGAGCTTAAGAACCTTGATAACAAAATTAAATCCTCTAGGGTTAAGATTGACCTACTAGTTCAATTGGTTAGAATAATATACTAATAATAATGAGGTTTCAAGTTCGAGTTTGGATAGACTTTTTTTTTTAATTATGAACAATATTATTCACATAAAAATAATCACAAATGATCAAGCTAATAATCAAATAAAAAAGGGGCTAGATTAATTTAATCTTAAGTAAAGAACATGCATTAGTATAGTGTACATTTGATTTATTCAATAAATAATGTACACCAAATTGGACTAAGACAGCTGGCACATTTTTTATGGTGGTTTCATGGAATTAAGTTACATAAAGGACTTTGAGATCATTGATTAAAAATAGGCACCAATTAAAAAATTTGAAATTTTAATTCAAATTTAAAATTTGAATTCAAAATCAATACCATATAATGTAATTTCAATATAATGGTAATAAAATGAGATTATCTCTAAAATGCAATCAGCATGGGCGACCCAAATGAAGAAGAAAATAAAGAAAATAAATTAGAAAATTTAGTGTTCGAATTATTTCCAAAGACTAGATAATTAAGACCAATATTCTCTCAAATGAGCAAATAGGATTTTAAAACACCAAAATCCCAGCTATCACCTCTTTAGAAATCATCCAAAACATCATCTCATCAAGTGCTTGGATGCATTCTCCCATAAAGACAACTAAAAAGTGGAGAATCATTTATGGTTTTGACACATAAACCTCCATAAATGCACAAGAAAGACAAAAGCCAAGCTACCATCCACATTCTAATATAAAATCCCATGAAATGTCCCTATTTCCTTTTTTTTTCCAAAATACTAAATGATTGGATTTCTCATCCTCTTACATTCCATCTCGTCAACTTAGAGCATCAAAGTGAAATGACATCAAGTGGATCAAGAGAAGAACACCAAGGTATGAAAGCCTTTTTCACGCTTACTTCTTTTCTTCTTCTTCTTCTTCTTCTCTCAACCACTATCAAACCACCTCAACTTGACCACCATGAGATCTATTCTAGGACCTTTTCAATGTTAAAAATGTCCCAAAAACGAAACATGAACCCTTAAACCGAAATAAACCAAAAACCCCTCAAGTTTTCCACAAAAAATGTATGATTTTGGCTTATGGAAGACCTATTCATGGACTTCCCCTCTCTTACAATCAAAGAAGAAGGCAAATACATAATATAAGGTATAATCCCTTAAAACTCTAATTTAGAATGTCTTTTTTGCATACACAAGTTACCACCACTAGAGACTGAGATAAGGTCAAATTTTTAGCATGGAAACCACCCTAATATTATGTGATTCAAAGTACGAAGTGGTAGCCCAACAACTTAAACACAAACCCTTTAAGGTATGTGAGTAAAAAACACATAAAAGCATGAGTTTTAGGCATCTTATGTCAAACCACATGAGTTGAATATGTGCAGCCACATACCAAGGTATTATAACCTGAGAAATACAAAATAAAAATGTCACAAAGTGGACAAAATACATGGGAAATGTCTACCACACACGCACACGTGTGCACCAAAGTAAAACACCAAAAACTAAGCAACTAATCTGTGGTCCATTACAAACACCACTACATGTAGCCACACCTATAGGACCTACTATAGCTTGTAGAAAGAATTGCAACTGTGAACTAAGGCTTGGAGACAAAATGGTTGTAGTAGACTTTCATGTCTTACCATTTAAAGGGTATAATGTAATATTGGGCATGGATTAGATGACCTAAAACCAGGTTCAGACTAACTGTGAGAAGTGAAGCTTCACAATAACTCTACCAACATGAGAGATTGTTAAAGTTTATGGTAATGTACTAACAGTACCGAGAAACCTTATGGCCACAATGTTATGCAGCATGACTCAAGGTGAAGACTTTAAGTATATTGCAAATGAAAGCTTTACTAAAGCATAAGTTTAGGTTCAAGAGATTCCTATCACAAGGGAGTACCAAGATGTTTTTTAAGATGATCTACCAGGACTACCACCATAGCTGGAGGTAGAGTTCAAGATTGAAGTGTACGCTAGAACTAATCCAATAGCCAATCCACCATATCGAATGGCACTTATTGAATTCAATACACAACTAGATGAACTTCTGAGAAAGGATTCATTTGACCGAGTGAGTCGCCATGGGAAGCACTTGTGTTGTTTATGAAGAAGGATGGATCGATAAGGTTATGTGTTGACTATTGTAGGCTAAATCAGGCAATGGTGAAGAACAAATATCCATTTCCTAGAATTGATGATCTTTTAGATAAGTTGAGAAGAGCAACACACTTCTCCCAAATTGATCTGAGATTAGGTTATTGTCAGTTGCAAATTCGAGAGACAGATATCCCAAAGTTAGCATTTAGGACTAGATATGGGCATTTTGAGTTTATTGTGATGCCATTTAGTTTGACTAATGCATTAGTAGCATTCATGGATCTAATGAATAGATTTTTTTAGACCTTATTTGGATTGATTTGTGGTAGTTTTTTTGGACAACATCTTGATCTATTCCAAGTTTGAGGAAGAACACATGAAACATTTGAAAATTGTTTTAAAGACTCTTAGAGACCACCAATTATATGCAAATTTTAAAAAGTGTGAATTCTAGATAAAGATGGTCAAATTCTTAAGCCATGTTGTCGCTACAGATGTAATATCAGTGGATCCATAAAAGGTTGAAGCAGTTATGAATTGGAAGAAACCCAAAACAATTACAGAATTCAAAAGTTTCTTGAGATTTGCAAGGTATTAAAAATGATTCATCTAAGATCTCTCCAAGTTAGTGAGATCTATGACTAAGTTAAGTCAGAAAGGTGTCAAATTTGTTTGGGATGATCAATGTGAGACTACCTTCCAATAATTGAAGAACAAGCTAACCACAACACCGATACTGAATACCCCAATACATGGAGCTATGTTGTGTACATTGATGCATCGAGGAATGGTTTGGGTGCAATGTTGATGCAAGAAGGAAAGGTGGTTGCATATGCCTCACGACATCTCAAGACTCAAGAACATAATTACCCAACTCATGACCTAAAAATTTCAGCAATAGTTTCTGCCTTGAAGATCTGAAGACACTATCTGTATGGTGAAAGGTTTCAATTGTATTCAAACCACAAAAGTTTGAAGTACATATATACCCAAAAGGAGCTAAATCTTAGACAAAGCCAGTGGATGGAATTCCTAAAGGACTATGACTTTGAGTTACATTACAATCTAGGAAAGCCTAATGTTGTAGCCAATGCTCGTAATAGAAAGTCTAGTAAAATAAAAGAAGAAAAAGCTCAAATGTATCAATTGATCAATAGTTATAACCTAGGTGTGAAGACTGAGGCAAAATGAGTAATTCTCTTTGCGATAACATGTCGACTAGATCTATTGAAGGAAATTAGAGATGTGTAAAAGCTGGATAAATAGCTAAGTTGTCTCACAAAGGGACTCAAACAAGGCAAGCATAGTGATTTCAAGATCAATGCTGATGGGATGATGAGATTGAGAGATAGAGTGTGTGTTTTGGAGAGTGGGAATACCAAAAAGATAATATCGAATGAAGCACGCCAGAAAAAATATACATTGCATCTAGGAGGAGATGAAATGTACCAGAACCTTAGAAAGACTTATTGGTGGAGTGGAATGAAGAGAAACATAGCCAAATATGTCTATAAGTGTCTTACATGCCAAAAGGTGAAGGCCGAGCATCAGAAAACCACAAGCTTACTACAACCCCTTCGAATACATGAACAAAAGTGGGACAACATTGCAATAGATTTTGTGAATGGGTTACCCAAGAATCAAAAGGGACAAGACACAATATGGGAGATAGTAGATAGACTCATGAAAGTAGCACATTTCCTACTAATTCGATTCATAGACCCAATTAGTAAACTGGAAGAACTCTATGTGAAAGAGATTGTAAGACTTCATGGTGTTCCAAAAACCATTTTCTCAAATAGGGATGCAAGATTTATATCTTAGTTTTAGAAGAGCTTACAGAGGGAATTGGTTATCAGATTGACCATGAGCACAACAGTCCACCCTCAAACTGATGGGCAATCAGAGAGAGTAATTCAAATTTTAGAACACTTGTTGAGAGCACGTGTACTTGATTTCAAGGGAAATTAGAGTAAGTACCTACATTTAGCAAAGTTTGCATAGAAAAACAGTTATCAGGTGAACATTCAAATGGATCCATACGAAGCACTATATGGTAGGCTTTGTAGATCCTGGTCATGTTGGACAAAGCTCAAAGATTATACTTACTGGCCTAGACTTGGTTGAAGACATAAGTAATCGAGTCAAGCTAATACAAAGGAGATTAATCATAGGCCAAAATCTGTAGAAGAGTTATGCAAACAAATAAAGAAAACCTCTAGAGTTCCAGTAGGGTGATAGAGCGTTTCTAAAGGTCAATCGTCATAAGGGTTTTTGGAGATTTGGACAAAAAAGTAAATTGTCACCCATGTTTATCAGACCATTTGAGATCCTCCAATGAGTGGAAGATTGTGCGTGTGAGCTGGATCTACCTAATAGGATGTCCTTAATACACAATGTATTCCACATATCAATGTTACGCAAGTATGAACTAGACCCATCCCCCATTATACAATAAGAGGAGATGGAAGTACATGATGATGACGCATATGAGGAAGTTGCAGTCAGCATATTGGATTTCAAAATACAGAGCTTAAGAACCAAGGATATTCCATTGGTGAAAGTCTTGTGGAGACATCACAGAATTAAAGAGGTAACCTAAGAATTGGAAAGTGAGATGCATACCAAGTACCTGAATCTCTTCACAAGGAACAATTGAAGGAGATTAATTCTACACATATGGAACACAAGTACATATTTGAAAATTTTGAGGAGGAAATTTCATTTAAGAGGGATAGATTATAATACCCTAGAAATTTTAGAATATTTTTTAATAATAAATTATAGAAATGTTATTTATTTTTAAAATAAATAAATATTGGATATTATTAACCTATTTATTCATGGATAATATTGAGTACAAGGTTGAAGTTTATTTTCTAGAGCCAAATTAAATTAAATTAAATTGCAAACCTTAAGCTCAAGAGCTTTAGAAAAAAAAAAGTAAAATGTTTAAGTCACAAGAATAACTCAATAGCTTCGCTGGCTAAAACAATTTTCACTGTGACTATAAGTTAAGAAAAAATATTATAATATTCATATTGAATAATAATAACGTTATGAGTTAATTAAAATTTTACAACAATTTAATAATAATAATAATAATAATAATATAAGTGGAAATAAAAAAATTGTATAGAGTTGATGCAAGTGTATATGTATAGAAATTCTATATTAAATTTTAATTCCATCAACAAGAGTATATTACCATAAATGAGGGACGCATTATTATAGCTACTAAATCAAATACTCGAACCAATATATATTGTAAGATGATTTTCTTGTATATATTAATATTGTTATGCTTTGTACATAATATCCAAAATATATATATATAATCATAAATTTCTAATTTCTAATTGTATCTCAAAGACAACTACAACCCATCATAGACAATAATTCCTAACATATAAATATTCTTTTTCCACACCATATCCTTAACCGTAGAGAACCATCCAATTCAAGAAAAAAAAAGCTTTCCTTATTATTCTCTTACCCTAGCCCATCACATATCCAACTCTTTCTGATCTAGCACACTCGTCAACACTTACTCATAGTTGGAGCGAGAACATACTACAACTGGTGGAGAACAAAATTGCAGCAATTCACAATGAGCATTTCTTTACCTTTCTCTTTCTTTTACTTTTTATGTTGATCATTTAGTCCTAGTTTAGAAGAATTATGACACCATCTCTTATTTAATATTGTATTAATTGATCATATCATTTTTAATGATGAACAGGGTAATATCGATATTTGTACCCTCAGAGATGGCTATCAAGAGGTGAGATGTTACATGAAACATCTTAGTACATTTGGGTTGCATTGTGTACTTCTTCCAATGTGTCTAGTCTAATGTCAACTTATTCGTTTGTTTACTTGTTGATACACAAACTCTATTGCCCAATCTCAACATACTTTCTACAATAATACCAATGTCATTATGATTGCCCTACTTAAGAACATTTGTTAGATCTATTATTCATTTACTACTTTTCCTAGATTCTTTGCAACACACTTACTCTTATTTGTCCTTAAAACTAGTTTAAAACTATCAATAAATTGGCACATTTGACTCTTTTGCTTTTTGTTCTATTGAACTTCATATTTATGGTATTTGCTATTATGTTTGCCTTTTATTGATGGTATTACAACTAAAAGTCATAATCATTCTGAGAACTCTGTTCATCTTCTTTGCCTAAGATTCAACTCCTTTTAGGTGTAAATGTGCTTCAAAATTTTATGATCTATGTACTACTCAAACCTCTTGGCATACATGCAACTCAATACCTTCAAGGCTAATAAAATTGCTACAAGCTTTAGGTCGTAAGTTCAATACTATTACTCATGAGTGCACAAGACATAGGCGACCAACTTGTCATCCTACATCAATATTGTGCCTAAGTCATATCTCAATGCATCAGTGGACAAGACATAACCAACTTCATGCGTTGAGGTGATCAATATAAGTGTCAAAGTTAGCTTTTCTTCAATTTTTGAAAAGTAGCCTTGAATCTGTCATCGCAAGCGCACTTGATCCCTTTCTTGGTTAGCTTAGTCATATGTTCCACTTATCCTAAGAAGCTCTTGATTTCTTTAAGTATCTTTGGTTGTTTCTAATTCATGATTGCTTCCACGTTCTCTAGGTCCACTAACATGCCATTTATAGAAACAACATTGCCTAGGAATTTGACCATCTTCATCAATAACTCACATTTGCAAACTTTATCTACAGCTAATGGCCTCTGAGGGTTTTTTGCATAGTTTTCAGGAGTACCACACTCAGCTCATCAAGAGCTTCATGGACTTACGCCTTGTGACGTTCACAGGTGGTATCAGCATGGAGGCAGCAAAGCCTTGGCTGCTGAATATGGAGAAGAACTCTGAGAACCTATGATTATCTAAGATAGATCAAGTTCTATTCTCAGCACATATGATGGAGGGTGAGGTTGCCAAGTGGTGGCGATCTACTAGGTGCATAGAGGGCAATATCACATCTTGTGCCAAATTTAGAGAGCTTTTTTTGGGGGCTTACGTTCCTGAGGTTGAGGGGAACGTAAGAAGATAGAGTTTTCGAGCTTACGCTAGGGGACCATGACAGTGAGGGAATATACCCATCGATTCCTATAGTTGGAGGCTTATGCATCTTGGATAGTATCTGAGCCGAGAGAGAGGGCTGAATTTTATCAACGAGGACTGAGCGTCACTATTAGATAGGAGATTATCACGTCGAGGGCCCCAACCTTAGAGGAGATTCAGAGGGAGGTCGAGCGGTATGAGATGGAAGGGTTGGATGGGCGTCCGGAGATCTCCATTGTACCGAGTAGTACTCAGCACACACAATCACAGACTCAGTCACCAGATAGAGGTGGATCTAGAGGATATAAAGGCCAGGGTCGTTATTAAAGGAACAAGAAAAGGAAGTTTTCAGAGGGATAGTCGAACACCACTCCCGGTCAAGCTGCCACAACAATAGTTGCACTCGCGGCCACTCCTATTCAGTCACAACCACTAGCAGAGCAGCAGTGTACATTTTATGGGGGCTGAGGTAAAAGTCGTGGTCGAGGCCGTGGAGAGAATCAGGGTTACCAAGGCTGGTAGAAGCCGCCCCTTACATGCTATTAGTGCAGATAGGTTGGGCACAAGAGGGCTGAGTGCCCAACTCTTACGGCAGGTCCCAGTTCTTTCACCTCTGCCTTCAGAAACAGAGCACAGGCTATTACACAGCCGACTCGACGAGGACCTTGGTGGAAGGTACCGTTTTGCTTCATGATTCATCTATATATGTGCTAATTGATCTGGTTGTACCCTATCTTTTATTTTTGGATGTGTTGTGGATAGATTAGGGCTTAGACTAGTTAGGTTTCCCATTTATTTGATATTGAATACTGCTGATGGGGAGCGCATCTACCCAAACATGATCTATAAGGGGTGCGTATTTACATTGGGAGACTTTGAGACTATTGTAAACCTCCAAGTGTTGGAGTTTCTCGAGTTCGATGCCATACTCGGGATGGATTGGTTGGTTGCATACCACGCACATGTTGACTGCATCGCTTAGAAGGTCGTATTCCAGATCTCAGAGTGACCTATTATTGTATTTTGGGGTAGAGCTTCCGATAAACAAAGCACTCATGGCAGATTAGTTACAAAACATGACATGGACATTCTGGCTGGTTTGACCACCATAGATGAGGGACCTTCACAGTCGAGTATCGATGAGATTCCAGTCGCTAGAGATTTCCCAGACGTGTTCTCCGAGGATCTACCTGGCTGGCCTTTTAACCGGGAGATCGACTTCATCATCGAGGTCATTCCAGCGACACGATGAGTATCGATTCCTTCTTACCGTATGGTGTCAAATGAGTTATAAGAGAAGAAGGTTCAGTTATAAGAGTTATTGGGTAAGGATTTCATTACCTCTAGTGTGTATTGACTATAGATATGTGGAAGATGATACTTATGTATTGACTATAGATAGTTGAACAATGTGACGATCAAGAATAAGTATCATCTTCCACATATCGACGACTTGTCTGATCAACTTAGGGGTGCCAAGGTGTTTTCAAAAATTGATTTGAGATCAGGGTACCATCAGTTGAGGATCAGGAAAGAGGATGTGCAGAAGACAACATTCTGCACTAGATATGGGCACCACGAATTCTTAGTCATGTCATTTGGCGTGATGAATGCCCCTACTATGTTTATGGACCTCATGCAGCGAGTGTTTTGGCCATACCTTGATACCTTTGTGATTATCTTCATTGATGATATATTAATCTATTCGTGGTTTCGAGAGGAGGATGCCAAGTACATGAGAATCGCATTGCAGACCTTGAGGGAGCATAGGTTACATGCCATGTTCAGCAAGTGCGAGTTTTAGTTGTCAGAGGGCCGATTTTGGGTCACATGGTTAGAGCTGAGGGTATTTCTGTTGATCCGGCTAAAGTTGTGGTCATTATCAGCTGGCCGAGACCTATCACGGTGACTGAGATTTGCAGCTTCTTGGGTTTAGTAGGCCATTACCGTCATTTCGTCTAGAACTTTTCGAAGATTGTTGCTCCGATAACGAAGCTAACCAAGAAGGATACTCCATTTATATTGGATGATGGGTGTGAGAATGTCTTTCTTGAGCTCAAGCAGAGACTAACATTTGCTCCAGTGCTAGTGTTGCCAGAGTTCGCCCAAGAGATGACTATATATACTAATGCATCATAGATAGGCCTTGGCTGCGTGCTAATGCAAGATGACGGGTTTGTCGCCTTTGCTTCATTGTAGTTGAAAGTTCATGAGAGGAACTACCTTGTACATGACTTAGAGTTAGCAGCAGTAGTGTTCGCACTGAAGATATGGCAACATTACTTCTATGGAGAGTGTTTCATGTTCTAGTTGGATCACAAGAGCTTCAGATATCTGTTCTCACAAAAGGATCTGAACATGAGACAGAGGCGATGGATGGAGCTATTGAAGGACTATGACTTTACTATCGAGTACCACCCAATGAATGCTAATGTAGTGGCTGATGCTTTGAGTCTAAAACGGGTCGAGACTACATGTATGGCTAGACACATGTCTCATAAGTGGAGGATAATTGACTTTTTCACAGTTATGAGTATTCGCGAGTCATCCTCTGAGGCCAGAGTCAGTGCACAGATTACAGCCCAGCCACTTCAGGTTTAGGAGATCGCGAAGGGACAACCTCATGATGAGTCCTATGATATGCTCAGGGATTGGGCAGATGACATTTCTCATGGGGAGTGGTTACTTGATTCACAGGGTGCACTGAGGTTCAGGGGACGACTATGGGTACCAGACGATGCGGGCCTGAGACGTAGTGTGCTCGAGGAGCTATACTGTTCGAGATACGTTGTTCATCTAGGTGCCAATAAGATGTACCAAGATGTTAAACGCACATATTGGTGGCCGAGGATGAAGCGGGATGTAGCAGTCTTCATCCAGCAATGTGATACGTGCCAGCAGGTTAAGGTTGAGCACCAAAGACCCGGTGGACCCTTACAACCTTATCTATACTGGAGTGGAAGTGGGAACACATAACCATGGACTTCTTTATAGGACTACCCCATACATAGAAGAAACATGACACTGTTTGGGTAATTGTGGATCGTTTGACGAATTCAGCCCTCTTTCTTGCTATGAATATTAAGGATCCAGTAGAACGGTTGAGCCACCTTTACATTAGAGAGATTATGAGGCTACATAGGGTTCCCTTGTCCATTGTATCTGACAGGGATGATAGGTTCATGTCTTGATTTTTGCAAGCATTACAGACTCAGTTGGGGACAAAGGTAAACCTTAGCATGACATTCCACCTGCAGACTGATGGCCAATCTAAGCGAGTAATCTAGATTTTAAAAGATATGTTACGTTCCTACGTTATAGATTTTGGTGGTAGCTAGGAAGATCATTTGGCCTTATGCGAGTTTGCTTATAATAATAGCTACCAGTCGAGCATCGGGATGACACCATTTGAGGTGTTGTATAGTCGACCATGTAGATCCCCTACTTGTTGGGCCGAGACAGGTGATAGAGCAGTCTTGGGCCTTACCTTCATACAGGAGCAAAATGAGAAGATACAGAGAATCAGACAGAATCTGAAGGCTGCTCAAGACTGACAAAAGAGTTATGCAGATAACTGAAGAAGGGTCCTTGAGTTTGAGGTCGGGGACCATGTCGTCTTCCATCTTTCGCCTCAAAAGGGGCAAACACACTTCGAGATTTCAGAGAAGCTCGCACAAGATATATTGGGCCTTTTGAGATCATTGAGAGGATAGGCCCTGTTGGTTATCGACTAGCCTTATCGCAACAGCTATTGGGGGTTCATAACGTGTTTCACGTTTCGATGTTGAAAGGTATCACCCCTCACACATTATTGATTGGAGGCATATTGAGTTGCGAGAAGACTTATTCATATGATGCGATGTCTATGGCTATCATTGATCGAGCTTTGAGAAAGTTACGCAACAAGGAGATACCTATAGTACGAGTGCGCTAACAGTTTCATGGTGCTGAGTAGGATACATGGGAAAGTGAAAACTTCATGATCTGACATTAGTCCAAGTTGATGCGTGTTGCTGCTTGACTTGTATTACCTGCAGCATTGCAAATTTCGAGGACGAAATTTTTTATAAGGGGGGAAGACTATAACAACTCGTATTTTTGAACATGTATTTTCGTAAATTTTTTTGGAAATTCTAATGGAAATACATGAATTTTTCTAAAAATTTTTCTAATTTTGCCCATTTAATTGAAAAAAATATGATTAATGAGAAATAAATTTTTGGAAAGGGAATATGTTGATTATTGAGGAAAATATGATTTTTGGGTTAATTGTATGAATTTTTGGAATGAATAATGAAATTTTAGGCAATTAGGTGATGTTTTTGAAGAAAAATAGAAATTTTTGGGTAAATTAAATGATTTTTCAAAAATAAAGGTATGAATGATGAAAATTGATGAAATACTTAAGTGATGAATCATATGATTGTAATAAAAAAAAAGGAAAAAAATGAAGAAGTTTAGGTATATATACATGTATGTGCATATATACATATGAAAAAGAAAAAAATAAATAAATAAAAGAAAGGGGACCACTTGGGCAGCCCAAGCGCATGGGCTTGGACTGCCTAGGCCCATGTGGGCTGAGCTGGGCCCAAGCCCAGCCCTTTTCTCCCTCTCCCTTTCTTCTTCCTTTCTCCACCTGCTACCCTGATTTTCAGCTGCAAAACTACTATTTTTTCCATAATATTTACCACCTACTGTATTCTCACTATATTGGACACTAAGAAAAGCAAAAAAGGATGACCACGTGTTGCTTCAACTACTGCAAAATCTCCTTCAAACAACCCCATATATACCATTGTTGCAGAAATTAGTTTGAGCATGCCAACTTCCATCCCTCACAACTCCCTCATCCGAGCTCCATTTTGAGTGATCTTGGAGTCTTTGGAAAGCTTTCAATGCCCTCTTCAAATAGGTATAGGCATTTGATTGATATCATAGACGATTTGAAGTAAAAACAGCCAAGAAACTCACTAATTTGTCATGGATGAACCCAAAAAAATTAGACCAGCGAGTTCGTACAATCTTGCAAAGCCGATATCTCACTCATTCGAAGCCCGATCTTGAGGTATCATAGCTAGTTTTAAAGCTTACAACATCTAAATTAACTTTTGTTTTATGATAAATAACCAATGAGCACTTGAAGCACGTGAAAAATGGCGTCAAAGTAGGCTACCGGACATGCATGATTTGATACTTAGAATTTTTTTGGAAAATTTGTAGTAATACTATGATTTCATGCTCTCTTTTAAGATTTTTTAAAAATACCTAGGCATGTCCGATTTATTTGAAATTTTGACAGTATGATTATAAAACAATTAAAATATTGTGTAAAATGTTAGTCTCAAACCAGTAAGCCTAAGGTGGTCAAGTAAATGAACTTAGGATGTCTATCACATACAAACCGGGAAACCAAAAGTTCCTGATATCAACCTTGAAAAACATATCAAACAAAGTCTAAAATTCACGAAATAAAATTCTGGTAACACTTTAGGAAGCATGGATCATAACTGAAAAGTATTGCACAAATCCAACATATGGATTGATAGCACAAAAAACGTGAATGCTGCTACGCAGGTAGAACAAAGAGGACCAGATAGGAGCATCTCTGTGATTCCACTCAAAAACAATGGTAAATGAGATCAGAAAAATTGAAACTAAAATTATTGGTAACTTTTAAATGATATAGATCAAATCTGAAAATTTTCACACAAATCCAATGGTCAGAGTGATCACAGGAAATTTAGAAACTCCGCTCTATAGATAGAAAGGAAAATCTAGAATTGGAGGTTCCTATTATTTCAGTTGGAAAACGTGGCAAATGAAGTCTAAAAATAGAAATATAAAAATCTAGTGAATATTTGAAGGTTCTGAATCAAATTTGAAATGTTTCCCGTAAATCCAACAGTTGGATTGACCGCAAGAAAATTAACAAATTTGTTGTGCAAATTGAACTAAAAGGAGCTTAGAATTGACTAAGTGTTGAAAATTGCAAATTTTGACAAAATTGAAAATTTTGACCCAATTGACTTGATTTCGACCTAGACCCAAATTAACCAATGTTGAGCAATTTTGACTAGGATGACCGAGTATGACCAAGTTTGACCGATTCAAATTCGAATTGACTAAGACTGATTAGGAGTAGTAGAACCGAAATTAAGCAATGTTTCATGAGGAATTGAAATTGGGTCTAACATAAGATAGATTTGAGCGTAGATCGGGCGACTGGGCCAAGTGTTGAGGGGACATCAGTGTGCAGAACCCGAGGTGAGTAGTTTAATTCAATTGTTATCTTAATTGTATTCCTTGCATGAAAAATGATTGAAATTGCCATCAATTGAATGGTTTCTTGTGTTGTGCTACAATGATTGATTTGAAATATATGTAGTTGTACACTGATAGGGAGACCATAGGCTCGAGGTTCGAGCGCAGGGTCAGGGTACACGATGTGATTAAATTAGGCTCGATGTCCGAGTGTCGGGGTGAGGGCATATGATTAGTGGGCATAGCCTCAGGCCCACTCGAGCACAACACTTGAGGATCGAGAACAGGGTTAAGGTGTTCAATGAATGCGCCTAACCCTTGACCCGCTTGAGTGGCCGGTACGCCTGACTAATGACCCCCTCGAGCGATAACCATAGGGTTGTATTTGATGATTTAAACCCTAGTCTTGATATAGTTTGGAGCTGCATGTATTTAAACTGTCTTCTTCAAACTGTTGCACTGTTTATGACTACTTTTATTACATAGCATGATTCTTGAGAAATTATTTTACCATTACTATTCATGCATACATGCACTGTTTTTAGATGTCGGTTAGGTAATATGCTAGTTTTACTACTCACTAAGCCACACTGACTTCTAGACTCACTACTCTACTAAGATTTTAGGTTCCTCAGTGGCCGATAGAGGAAAAGGCGTGGCGATAGCATAGTCTCGGAGTGGTCCTCTGTTTCTTTTTGTTACTATCTGAGGTCGGTCGCATTTTGTATGTTTGTAATGGTTTAATGGTCAAACTGTACTTTTGGGACATGATAATATATAATATGTTGTTGCTTTTGCACCTTACCGTGTGAATCTTTAAATTACTCTGATGTCATTTGTCGTAGAAATTGGAATGTAAGGGCTTAACAGTGATTGGGTGAAC
Source organism: Tinospora cordifolia (assembly GCA_030144865.1). Lineage (NCBI taxonomy): Eukaryota > Viridiplantae > Streptophyta > Magnoliopsida > Ranunculales > Menispermaceae > Tinospora > Tinospora cordifolia. The sequence continues at coordinate 17,541 of JAJIYU010000288.1, forward strand.
TCGACTCGATGAGTGAGTTCGTTGAGTCACTGTACAGGTCGGGTCATCCTTCAGCCTAGGGAAGGGGTCCCGACATATCCCTACATTATACTACATTTTACTGGTTATATATATACCATCATTCATGAATTAATTATTTGATTGTTATCGCTAGATGTTTTATATGCGTATTATTTAATATCTATTCCTACATTATACCATATTTCACGTATTATGTATACCATATATATTATTCACGCAATATTCGATCGATATCCCTACATTTTTATACATGCATTATTCTAATGTTATATTTACATTATACCACTATTCACAGGTTATGCCATTATTCACACATTATTCTATCATTATCCTTATATCTTTATGCACACATTATTCGATTATTATGCCTACATTATACCACCATTCACGAGTTATACCATTATTCACACATTAGTGGTATTATATAGACATAACATATAAATATATAACATATGTATATGACGTAATACGTTTACAATGGTCAAATAAAACGTTGTTATAGATGGCTATAGACAATGTTCACAAATGAATGTTGTAATAACTTACGTTCTTTTAACAACAGTCAACTAACGAACATTGTAAAAGGTTTCATTCGACAATGAGCAACTACAATTATTAAATAGCATATAACAACGTTCATCTGTTGTTGTAATGACCTTTTTAACAACATTCCATGGTAAACGTTGTTGTACATATTTTACATAGGCGATTTTACAACAAACATTTTATGAACGTTATTCTATGCCTTCTATTAGAACAGTCGTTGATGCACGTTGTTGAATTGACGTTGTTGTATTATCAATTTCTTGTAGTGCCTCTTTGATCTTAATTTGGGGGTTGATGAGCTTTTGAGAACATGGTTGGTCTTTGGTCATTGTGAGATGTTGGGTCCTCTACACAATACCATGGGAAAAATATCTTACTTGTGGGCTGTTGGGATTAGTGAATTACCTTAGGATTTGCCTACACTACTTAGTGACGGACTTAAAATAAAACATTGCTAGAAACACCTAATAATATGAAGTTTCTGCATAATCTCAATGTGTATATGCTCAACTAGTTAGGAGATGGACCCACTGGGCTTATAGAGCTTACCCTCTCATTTTCTTTCAATGCAGGTACACCCTAACTAGGACGTGGGAGCTGATTCTCTATTTTTTTGTTTCATCTCTTTTGATTTATTTTGAACTTGTAACATTTTGAAAATCTATAAGAACATTGCATCGCGCATGCCCATTGGAAAGGAACAACTTTGAATTTGATGGGCCATACTTGTAATTGGGCATTTTATATTTTGGAAAATGAATCTAAATATTTACATATTCGGATTATGTGGAAAATTAATCTCCTTGATGGCTAATATCACATATTTGAATTTATTATTGAAATGAAGAATGTAAAAAAGAATAGTAGCATCCCACTTTATGTTGTTGTTCTGATACTGTTACACATGATTTATACCTAAAATAAAGGCTTTTTTTTTCAAAAGATAATGTTTTCAAAAAGGGATCAATTTCACATTCATTCCACTACAAGTAAGTGCTTTAACGTGTCCAAAAGAAATAACTGTTCTACTTAATTCCACAGTGAGAAAATAACTGCAGAAAATAAATTATTTAATGATTTTAAGAAAAAAAAAACTAGAATAAGTAAGAATTATAAAGAGGGGGTGCTACGTCTCGTTTTTACATGATATGTGATGCAAAAGAATTTGAGGCTATTGCAAAATTGTGGACTCGAAGATTGACGAGCTTTGTTTAATGAATGGTCAATGACTATACAAGAGTTTGTTGTTAAATACTCAACTAGTACAAGACAGTTGAGTATAGTAGGAGCTTGAAAGGCTTTAGTCATCGGGACATTTTCTTTATAAATGTGGATACACATACAATGTTACATGGACATTTGGCAAGGGAAAAAAAATGGCCATTTTTGTTACAGTATTTGGAGAAGTCCATGTCATGCATATACATAATAAATAGATTGATATAAAGTTAATAAAGTTAGCGCATCTTAAAACTAAAACCCAAGCGAAACTATGCTTTTTCAAGTTAGATATCCATTCCAATTAACTATACTACTTACATCTCTATTTAGAAACTTTCTCGAAATTTATTACATATTATAAATATGCCTCTCTCTTTGCACTTTTAATTAGAATCTCAACTAATCTAATAAATTTCTAATTACAACCCCAATTATAAACCTTAAGTCTATTATATAAAAGGAGTAACTTTATGGTTTTTTTTTTTTTTACAATTTTTATCAATTTATGAGCATTTTTTACAATTAGTTACATATTATGAATATACCTCTCTTCCTCATAGCATTTTTTTTCACAATTTCTATCATTTTAAGAGAGAGAAAAAAAAAAAAACTCAAGAATAAAGAACTCTATTAAGGCACAAGAGAAGTTTTGAAGCAATTTGGCAATTGAGGATGTGTGTGTTAAAGACATCAAGTGAAGTAGAGATTTTAGCACTTGTGTGTAACAATCACGTCTCTTCACTTTATTTTCCTTGAATATGTGTACGAGAACATGATAATTATATATCTTAATATTTCAAATGCCTTAATATGTGATATGTTCGAATGTCTCTGATGTGTTCCTAATTTTTTTAACTTGTCATTTTGAATTTTGTAAATCCTATGTTGTGTTGATCATACGTTGACATTTAGAGTGAATAGCATGCCTAACAAATGGTTTATAAATACTTATGATTTTCTATGCATATATCTTTATGATATTATTGGATATATGGGTGATATAAGTTCTTCACTAGTAGTTTACAAGGATGCCATGGAGCAAATCTCCTTAATTGATGTACAAGGAATTTGATTTATTTTGGATGGATACCACTTGGAGTGAGTCCCTACCCAATTTCTTAACTTGAGACAAAATAATGTATGCAATAACGTATGCAATGTTGATGTTTGAAACTTGTGTATATGTTCGTGTATGTATGTTTTTAGTAAAATACTGTGAATGTATATGGAGGACCTTCTAAGCTTTCAAACTCCCTCAATTTCTCGCACCTTCAGGTACTTCTTAGAAAATAATGTTACAAGTTCATATGGGTTAGGTTAGTTACTAAGAACTTTAATGAGGGTATTAAAAAATTTCTTTTTATTTTAGTATGAATTATAATTGAGTTAAAACTTTTGTGGCATTATGACAATCTGAAAAAAAAATTATTATTTTTTATGAATAAAGGTTTGTTTGAACATTTGATAATTGTATATTTTTTGAAACATGCCTTAGAATTGAATACATTTCTTTTTCCCCTATTGAAATATTTTTAGATCCATAATGGATAGAAAATGGTAAAGATGATTTTTGGCTTACATTGAACATTTATACTTCAAAACGATAATGTTCTTGGCATGTAAAAAAAAAAAAGTATTCATTTACTTTAACTTGTAATAGTGAACATTGATATTTTTATTTTATTCAAGAAAATTGTATTTTGTTGAAATAGAGGGATATAACATATTGCCTCGATTTTCGGTGTTTTTATTTTGAAATTAGTTATATCATTATTTCTAAAAGAAATAAAATTGTAAAATGCTAGAGAAATCGAGGTGTTACATTGAAAGGTGTTCAGCGGTGTGTAATTCGCACTTATTCTCCTAGAAATCTTATTGTTCCTTTGGTCACTTTGACTAGATACTATCTTCTGCAAACTAGATGACCTTCGCTGCACTCTTCGCGATTGTCCCACTTTCTAATTTTTTTTCTATTCATTCCTTGGGTAAAAGCCTCATCACCTTTTGCTTCAAAGTTCAAATCATAAGCTAGCCTATTGTACTTCTTCTCACATTCTCAGAGTTCTCAATGAGTTTTCATCGTTCTTTGCTAAGTAAATAGTAGTATTTTCTTACTCAAAGACCTTCTTCACAAGCCATCACAATAACTTCACCATTATAAACATTAGCTTTGCTGAAAGTGGGCCAGCTCAGCCTTTAGACTTTTTCGCCACTTCTGCCTAATAGCTAGGAGATTGCTCATGGGCTAATCTTGTTCCTCATATCCTATGAAGTGCTACTCAATAAAAACTTAAGAGCACAATTTGCCCAACATGAGTGAATTGAACTTGATTTGAGGCTATTAAATTACTTAATCCTTGCTCCCTTTAATGTGACGTTTAATCCTTGGCAAATTGTCACTTTTGCATATCCTTTATAATTCATTTATGACCTATATCTTTCCACATGGTGTCATGGATCTTTCTCTTCATCATATTCTTATATTAGTAGTATTTGAGGCTTTCAAAGAACTTTGCATCTGCCTTTTGTGTACAAATGAAGAAGAATGTGTCTTGTACTCCTTGTACTTCTTAAAAGGTGTTCGTTCTCTAGTCTAGGCATCGTTAACATGCTCAATTTTGACCAACCTTTAAGACACCAGATTGGCTCAATCACCTTGGGATTTTTCCATCCTCTTGCCAGTAATTTTTTTTTTTTGGAGACACCGTTGACTTTTTTCATTTAGTGAATGGCATATATCTTCTACCTGTGGGATTTATGATATCCACTTCCTTGTTCTTTTTGTAGTTGATCGTATGACACAACTCAGGAGTGGATCAACATCTAGATCTGCTGCTATTTTTTCAACTACAACTACATCATTTTCTTTTAAGTTCCATTATACCGCGTTGAGTTGTCTACTTCTAGTTTTGGTCAAAACTTTTTGGCTAGTGTTAGCCAAAACTTTTTGTTTTTTTTTTTTCAGCGTTGACTATATAAAGGTCAGATGATGTTCGAATTAATCCCTTAGTAAGACATTATAGGGGTCGGATGATCACCATGCAAATCAAACTTTATTATGGTCCTCTTCTATTTTCTAGAATTAGATAAACTTTTATTAAGAAACAAATAAGAAAAGAAGAAAACTACACAAGACAAGCACTGCAAGTGTAAACAAACTACCCTTGATGTGTAATATTTGGCGAGGGGAGGAAGGTTTACAATTAAGGCCAATATGGAGCTTTCAATTTAGAGGACAAAGAGGTGCGAAGATCAACTACACAATTTCTCTCTCTAGAAGTGATGTAATACCCCATAAATTTATAAAATATTTTGCATAATAGTTAAAGTAATAAACCTAAAAAAAACACTTTGAACAGTATAAATTTTAAATCTTAGGCTTAAGAAAAACCAAAGAAAAAATTTTAAGGTCCCAAAGGTGAAATTGAACCTTTAGGAATAAAATAGTAATTTTACAATCCAAGGGTAAAATAATTTCATTAAAATACTTACACATATACTGTAATAAAAGTGACTTGTGATTAAGTTACACAAAATAAAATATTATTAGAGGACCTAAAAATTTTATTGAAAATATCAGAATTTATTTAGTAAAAGTTCAATAAAATGAAGTATATGTGTACCTAAAACGTACTATACATAAAATAAAAATAAAAATAAAATAATTATCCAAATTTCATCAATCAATAAAAGATTTTCATGAACCAAATCTTGGTACATAATACATAAAATAAAATAAGAAATTAGAGAGAAAATGAAATAAAATTTGTATAATTAGATGTATAAGGGGGTATTACATTGTATAAGTGGCCTTTACATGTAATTTGAGTTCCTAAATACACACAAGAATTATCAAAAGCGCCACCCATGAATTCTCCACGTCCCATGAGTCAAAAGATAAAAGAAATTGGATAGAAATCAAACTCTACAAGAGATTACAACCAAAAGAGTCCTAAATACACTCAAATTCCCTATTATCCTCGTCAACAAATTCCTAAACCTATCCATATCCAAACTTGGCGCCTCCCACCTTCTTTCTTCTTTAAAAGTTGACTAGAGTTCTCCACTTTACTTGTCAGGACCCCTTCCCTAGGCCGAAAGGTAGCCCCACTAGCACGATGGCTCAACAAATTCACTCATCGAATCGAGTTCACCTAGTCATTGTTAAACCTTACCAAATCCTTACATCTACACACATCAGAGTAATCGAAAGATCTATTAACATGCAAAGGTAAACACATAATACATATCGTCATATTTCAAAAGTACAAATTTGACCATTTGAAATTACTAACATACAAAAAATAACAACCAACCTCTAATAAGACCAGAAGAAATAGAACACCACCCAGGGGACTAGGCTATCACAACGCCTTTCCCCTTGTCAGCTGCTAAGGAACCTGAAATGTTAGTAGAGTAGTGAGCCTAATATACAATGTGGCTCAGTGAATAGTAAAACTAGCATGCCACAAGAACTCATACTCCAAAAATAGTGCATTTACGCATGAACAATAATGGCAAAGCAATGCGTAATAGTAAATCATGTAGTAAAACATTTATAAATAGTACAACAGTTAAAAAAACAAATTTAAATACATGTAGTCAAAACTACATCAGGAATATGGTTCAAATTATTTAAATACAACCCTATGGTCGTCGCTCGAGCAGGTCATGAGTCAGGCATACTGGCTACTCAAGCGGGTTATGAGCTAGGTATATTCATCGAATACCCTAACCCCGATGCTCGACCCTCAAGTGCCGTACTCCAGCGGGTTTGGAGCTAGGAGCACTGATCATATGCCCCAACCTCGACTCTCCGCCCTCGAGTCTAATCCAATAACTTCGTGTACCTTGACCACGCACTCGGACCTTGAGCCTATGGTCTCATTATGAGTGTACAACTACATATGTTCAAAATCAATCAACGTAGTTCAATCACACGAAACCATCCAACCAATGTCATTCTTAATCACATTTCATGCAAGGAATACAATTAAAGTAAGCAGCTAAATCAAACTACTCACCTCGGGTCCTGCAAACTGATGTCCCCTCGACACTCAGCCCAGTCCAGTGATATATGCTCAAATTTGCATTATGTTAAACTCAATTTCAGTTCCTCTGTAAAATATAACTTAATTGCAATCTTATTATCCTTAATTGGTCTTAATCAACTCAAATTTGACTCGGTCAAACCCGATCAACCGGTCAAACTAGGTCAATTTTGGTCAACCTAATTAAAATTGGTCAACATTGGTCAATTTGAGTCAAGTTGGGTCAAGGTGGACCTATTTGGTCAAAATCCCCCAATTTTTCTATACTCAGTCAATTTTCTACTTTAGGTCCTATTTGCACAACAATTTTGTCAATTTTTTTGCGAGCAATCTGTATGTTAGATTTGCGCAAAACTTTCTAGATATGATGGAGACCCCTTCAATATTCCCCAAAATTTTAGTTTCTAATTTTTGGACCTCATTTGACACATTTTCTAATAGGTATATCAGGTACTCAAATTTTAGATTTTTCCTTCTATCTGCCGTGTAGTGGATTTTTCGATTTTCCTGCGATCACTACATATTTGTTGGATTTGAGCAAAATTTTCCAAATGTGACCCACACTCCTAAAATATTCATCAAAATTTTAATTTGAGATTTTTGGACTTCATTTGGCTTAGTTTTCATTTAGAATGTCAAGTACCTAAATTTTGGCCCTTTTTGTTCCATCTGCGCAGTAGATTTTTTGATTTGTTTGCGGTCAATCTTATATCGGATTGATGCGAAACTTTCTAGATTTTATCTACACATATCAAATATTTCCCAAAAATTGCTATTTTTCTTCAAAAAATCAATTAATTACCTAAAATTTCATTATTCCTTCCAAAACTTCATATAATTAACCCAAAAATCATATTTTCTTCAATAATCAACATATTCTCTTTCCAAAAAAATTTTTATCAGTTAATCCTTTTTTTTTAATAAAATAGGCAAAACTTGAGAAAATTTATGTATTTTCATTTAAAATTTAAAATATATATATATATATATATATATATATTCAAAAATACTGGTCATTACAATCTGCCCCCTACAAAAAATTTTGTCCTTGAAATTTATGATGGTGAAGATAATAAAAGTCAAGGAGCAACCTTCATCAACTCAAGATAATGTCGAACCATAAAATCTTCACTCTCCCATGTATCATACTTGGCACCATGAAATTGCCAATGCACTCGTACCATAGGTATCTCTTTGTTGCGCAACTTTCTCACATCTCGATCGATGATAGCCATGGGCATCTCATCGTATGTACAATACTCTCGCAACTTTACATGGCTCCAATCAATAACATGCGAGGGATCGGGGTGATATTTCCTCAATATAGAAACATGAAACACATTATGGACCCGCAATAGTTGTGTAGGTAATGCTAGCCAATAAACAATAGGGCCTCTCAAGGATCTCCAAAGCCCCGATGTATCTTGGTGCGAGCTTCCCTAAAATCCTAAAACGTATTTGCCCCTTTCGAGACAAAATGAGGAGGAGGACATGGTTACTGACCTCGAACTCAAGGACACTTCTTCGATTATTAAAACAACTCTTCTGCCGGTCTTGAGCAACCTTCAGATTTTGTCTAATCTTCTGTATCTTCTCATTCTGCTCCTATATAAAGGCAGGGCCCAAGACTGCTCTATCACCTATCTCGGCCCAACAAGCAGGGGATCTACATGGTCGAGCATACAATGCCTCAAATGGTACCATCTCGATGCTCAACTCGTAGCTGTTATTATAAGAAAATTTGCATAAGGCCAAATAATCCTCGCAGCTACCACCAATCTGGATCACTCGCTCAGACTGACCATCAGTCTGCGGATGGAATGCTGTGCTAAGGTTCACCCTTATCCCCAACTGAGTTTACAATGCTTGCCAAAACCAGGATGTGAACCTAGCATCTCTATCAGATACAATGGATAAGGGAACCCCATGTAGCCTCATATTCTCTCTACTGTAGAGGCGACTCAACTGTTCCATTGAATCCTTAGTACTCATAGGAAGAAAATGGGCTGACTTCGTCAAACGATCCACAACTACCCAAACAACATCACGTATCCTCTGTGTACGGGGTAGTCTTGTAACAAAGTTATGGTTATGTGTTCCCACTTCCACTCCGATATAGATAAATGTTGTAAGGATCCACTGAGTCTCTTGTGCTCAACCTTAACCTGCTGGCACGTGTCACATCTCTGGATGAATAATGATATGTCCTGCTTCATCCCGGGCCACCAATATGTGCGTTTAGCATCTTGGTACATCTTATTGGCTCTCGGATGAACAGCGTATCTTGAACATTGAAGCTCCTCGAGCACACTACATCTCAAGCCAGCATCGTCTAGTACCCATAGACATCCCATGAACCTTAATGCACCCTGTAAATCACGTAACCACTATCTACGAGAAGTGTTATTTGCCCAAGCTCTAAATATATCTACATCACGAAGTCGTCCTTCTGTGATCTCCTGAACCTGAACTAGTTGGGCTGTAATCTATGCACTGACTCTAGTCTTAGAAGATGACTCATGGATACTCATAACTGTGGCAAAGCATCGGCCACTACATTAGCCTTCCCTGGGTGGTACTCAATAGTGAAGACATAATCCTTCAGCAGCTCCATCCATCACCTCTGTCTAATGTTCAGATCTTTCTTTGAGAACAAATATCTAAGGCTCTTGTGATCGTAATAGAATGTGAAACACTCTCCATAGAGATAATATCGCTATATCTTAAGAGCGAACACTACTGTTGCCAGCTCAAGGTCATGCATGGGGTAATTCTTCTCATTAATCTTCAACTATCATTGGGGCAAAGGCAACAACCTCGTCATCTTGCATCAACATGGAGCCAATGCCTACCTATGATGCATCAATATATATCGTTAGCTCTCAGTCGGGCTTTGGCAACACTAGCATTGGAGTAGATGTCAATCTCTGCTTAAGCTTAAGGAAGGCATTCTCGCACTTATCAGTCCATACAAATGGAGTATCCTTCTTGTTTAGCTTCATCATCGAAGCTGCAATCCTCAAAAAGTTTCGGATGAAACGGTGATAATAGCCTACTAAACCCAAAAAACTACAGATATAACTGTGGTAGGTCTCGACCAATTGATAATTGCCTCGACCTTAGTAGGGTCTACAGAAATACCCTCGGCTCTAACCACATGACCCAAGAATCGGACCTTCGACAACCAAAACTCGCACTTGCTGAACTTAGCATATAACCTATGCTCTCTCAAGGTCTGCAGTGCGATCCTCAAGTGTTTGGCATGCTCCTCTCGAGACCTCCAATAGATCAAGATATCATCGATGAAGATGACAACAAAAGTATCAAGGTATGGCCAGAACACACTCTGCATGAGGTCCATAAACATAGCAGGGGCATTTGTCACGTCGAACGACCTGACTAAGAACTCGTAGTTCCCATATCGAGTGCGAAATGTTGTCTTCTACACATCCTCTTCCCTGACCCTTAGCTGATGGTACCCTGATCTCAAATCAATCTTCAAAAACACCTTGGCATCCGTAAGCTGATCAAATAAGTCATCGATACGTAGACGATGATACTTATTCTTGATCGACACCTTATTCAATTGTTTGTAGTCAATACATAAGTTGAGGCTCCCATCCTTTTTTTTCACAAATTAGACTGGAACACTCCACGATGACATACTAGGGGTAATGAAACCTTTATCCAATAACTCCCTTAGTTGAACCTTCAACTCATGTAACTCCTTTGATGCCATGCAATAGGGAGGAATCAAAACTGGTCGTTTCCTTAGAATGACCTCAATAATGAAGTCGATCTCCCGCTTAGGGGGCAAGTTGGGTAGATCCTCAGGGAATACATAAGGAAAATCCCTTGCAACAGGGATCTCATCGATATTCGCCCGTGAAGGTCCCTTATCTATAGTGGTCAAACCAGCCAAGGTATCCATATCATGCTGCATCACTAATCTGCTATGGGTACTCTGCCTGTCAGAAGCTCTCCCCTGAAAGACAACAATAGGTCACCCCGGAATCTAAAACACAACCCTCTTGGCAAAGCAATCAACATGTGTGTGGTATGCAGCTAGCCAATCTATCTCGAGTATAACATTGAACTCGAAGAACTCTAGCACCTGAAGGTCTATAATTGTCTCAAAGTCTCCTAGGGATAGATACGCTCCCCAGTGGCAGTACTCAACATCAATAAAGGAGGAACCCTAACTGGTCTAAGACCCAATCTATCCATGGCACAACCAGAGATAAACAAAAATGTGCAACTAGTGTCAATCAACACATACAAAGAGGAATCATAAAGTGAAACAGTACTTTCAACCAAGGCCCTCGTCGAGTCTGGGTCAGGCTGGGTGATGGCTAATGTCATGTGCTCTATCCCTGATGATATGAGTTAAAGAACTGGGACCTGTTACAAGAGTCAAGCACTCAGCCCTCTTGTGCCCAACCTGTCCACACTAGTAACATGTCAGGGGCGGCCTTCGTCCCCTCTACTAACCCTAACTCGGTCCACGACTTCTACCTCAAGCCCCGTAAAATGTACCTTGCTGCTACGCCAGTGGCTGTGACTGTACAGGAGTGGCTGCAAGTGCAACTGTTGTTGTGGCGGCCTGACTAGGAGTGGTGCTAGACTACCCGTCAGAAAACTTCCTCTTCTTATGCCTCTCGTGATGATCACAACATTGGTAACCTCCGAATCCACCTTATGTGATGGCTGAGTCTATGGCTATGCTTGCTGCATGCTACTTGGTAAAATGGAGACCTCAGGGCGCCCATCTAACCCGTCCATCTCATATCGAAGGGCCTCCCTTTGGATCTCCTCTAAGGTCTAAGCCCTGGACGTAGAAGTCGCCTATCTAATAGCAATGCTCAATCCTCGTCTATAAAATCTAGCCCTTTTATTTGGCTCAGCTATCAACCATAGGACATGTGTCTCCAACTATAGGAACTGGTGAGTGTACTCTCTCATTCTCATGGTCTCCTGGCGCAAGCTCAAAAACTCCATCTTCTAATGTTCCCGCTCTGTCTCTAGAACATAAGCCTGAAGGAACAATTCTCTGAATCTGGCCTAAGAAGCGATCTGACTCTCTATGTTCCTCGTAGTCCGCCACCATCTGGCGGCCTTACTCTCCATCATGTGTGCTAAAAACATAGCTCTGTCTGCCTCTGAAAACTATAGGGTCTCAGCGTTCTTCTCCATATTCATTAGCCAATGTTCCATTTCCTCCAAACTGATATCGCCCGTGAACATCCCAGGGTGCAAGTCTATGAAACTCTTGAGAAGTCGGGCGTGGGCTCTCTCATCTCCCTATCTATCCTGCATAGGGACAATTGGTGCTACTACTACCTGAATTAGTGGCTTTGGGGTTGGTGGCACAAGTGGCATAGGTGATGGCGGCACAATAGCTGGAGCAACTGTTGCCATGGGTGCAACCAGAACAGAAGGTCCTGCATACGTGGATGGCTCATCCCTCTGTCTCTCGGCCTCCAGTCTATCAAGTCTCTTTGTCAGTAAGGTCGCCTGGGCCTGCATAGCCTCGTTAAACACACTAATCACAACCTTGAGCCTCTATATGAGGTCCTGCTCGGGCTGAGTCGAAGGTGGTGTAGGTAGCATTAGCTCCCTAGGCCTAAGAGGTGGTCTGCCCTACCTGGGTGGTGCTTTACTTCGCCTAGGCGATATCTGTTATCTGTATTTCAAATTGGGTTCACTGGTTATTCCTCTACTCACAATAGACCCAACCTAAACACTTGGTAATAAAAATTATATTAAAAAATGTGTTCTATTACTAATAGTTCCCCCTTTTTCGATAGGTTAAGGTTTCGTTTACTTTCGCGATTACTTTGATGTTGCCTAGGCCCTTCATTCATCAGTGTCTCTAAAATTAAAAAAAACTTTCTCTGATACCAAGTCTGTCGAAACCCCTTCCCTAGTCGAAGGGCGGCCCAACCGGCACAATGGCTCAACGAACTCACTCATCAAGTTGAGTTTGCCCAGTCAACGTTAAGCCTTACCAAATCCTCACATCCACACACATAAGAATAATTGAAAGATCCATTCATTAACGTGCAAGGGTAAATAAATAATACATATTGTCATATCTCAAAAGTACAAATTTGACCGTTTGAAATTATTAACATACAAAAAAAAAAAAACGACCAACCTCTAATAGGACCAAAAGAAATAGAATACCACCTAGGGGACTAGGTTATCACGACGCCTTTCCCCTTATTAGCTGTTGAGGAACCTGAAATGTTAGTAAAGTAGTGGGCCTGATGTACAATGTGGCTCAATGAGTAGTAAAACTAGCATGTCACAATAACTCGTATTCCAAAAATAGTGCATGTATGCATGAATAGTAATGGCAAAGTAATGCATAATAGTAAATCATGTAATAAAACATTTACAAGTAGTTGCAACAATTAAAGAAAACAAATTTAAATACATGCAACTCAAAACTACATCAGGACTAGGCTTCAAATCATTTAAATACAACCCTATGATCATCGCTCGAGTGGGTCATGAGTTAGGCGTACTGGCTACTCAAGCGGGTCATAAGCTAGGCGTATTTATCAAATACCCTAACCCTAACACTCGGCCCTCAAGTGTCGTACTCAAGCAAATCTAGGGTTAGGTGCACTGATCATATGCCCCAACCTCGACATTCGGCTTTCGAATCTAATCCAATCATGTTGTGTATCCTGACCCCATGCTCGAACCTCGAGTCTATGGCCTCACTATGAGTGTACAACTACATATGTTCAAAATCAATCAACATAGTTCAATCATACGAAACCATCCAACCAAATGTCATTCTTAATCACATTTCATGTAAGGAATACAGTTAAAGTAAATAGCTAAATCAAACTACTCATCTCGGGTCTTGCGCACCGATGTCTCCTCAACACTCAGCCCAGTCCCGTGATAAATGCTCAACTCTCTTTTATGTTAAACTCAATTTTATTTTCTCTTTAAAATACAACTTAATTGAAGTCCTTTTATCCCTAATTGGTCTTAATCAACCCAAATTCGACTTGATCAAACTTGATTAACTAGTCAAACTTGGTCAATTTTGGTCAACTTAGTCAAAATTGGTCAACATTGGTCAATTTGGATAAAGTTAGGTCAAGGTGGACCTATTTGGTCAAAATCCCCCAATTTTTCCATACTTAGTAAATTTCTTACTTTAGGTCTTATCTGCGCAACAAATTTGTCAATTTTTCTACGAGCAATCCATATGTCCGATTTGCACAAAACTTTCTAGATATGATGTACACCCCTTCAATATTTTCCAAAATTTTAGTTTCCAATTTTTGGACCTCATTTGATACGTTTTCTAATAAGGATATCAAGTACTCAAATTTCAGATTTTTCATTCTATTTGTACAGTGAATTTTCTGATTTTCTTGCGATCACTACGTATGTCGGATTTGCACAAAATTTTTCAGATGCAACCTATACTCCTAAAATATTCACCAAAATTTTAATTTGAGATTTTTGGACTTCATTTGGCCTAGTTTTCATTTAAGATATCAGGTACTTAAATTTTGGCCCTTTTTGTCCTATCTGTGTAACAAATTTGTTAATTTTTCAGCGGTCAATCTGTTTATTGGATTGACGCAAAACTTCTCAGATTTTAGCTACACATATCAAATAATTTCAACAATTGCTATTTTTCTTCAAAAAATCAATGAATTACCTAAAATTTCATTATTCCTTCCAAAAATTCATATAATTAACCCAAAAATCACATTTTCCTCAATAATCAACATATTTTCTTTCCAAAAATTTATTTTTCAATTAGTCCTATTTTTTTCTAATGAAATTGGAAAAATTTTAGAAAATTCATGTATTTTCATTTAAAATTCAAAAAAAATATACAACAATATGTATTTGAAAATACGAGTCATTATATTACTCTCCTAGTCGACCTCCACCATAACACAAGAAGAACATCATGAAAACTTGAGATTTTAGGCCAAGAATCACCCCAAATTGATTCTACAAGGTATTGTGCTACACCATCTCTTCTCTTCTTTCATTATCTATTCTTTTTCATCCCTTAGATGCTGATTTCTTTCTCCATCCTTTGTTCTAGTCGTCCGTCAACTTCACCCATAGAGAAAAGTAATAAAAAAGTGGAGCGGGTTACATGCATTGAAACACCAACAATTCATGCTGTAAGGTATCAATCTACTCCATGTTTACTACGCCTTCTTCTCTTTTGTTTTCTCCTTCTTTTCATCCTCTTAATTGGATCATTCTTTCCATTAGAAATTGCTGAGATATTCAAATCAGTTCGAAGAGGAACCAAGAACTCTCTTTTGAGGTATACATCACCAACTCGGTGATTTGGGTAACGGTTGTAAGGTATAATAGCTCTATTCCTTTCTATTGGCCACTTTTCAATTTTCAGCAATTAAAATAATGTATTAGAAGGTTAGAAAGTCAATGGAAACATGAAAGGTTAAAGGAAATCATGTCTACATGGGAAAAGGGATCAAATATGCATATATGTTCATGAAATCAGTGACTATGCATAATGAATGTAGAAATTAGTAATCTATATGGTAAAGTAACATGAATAATATATTATTTGATGAAAAACCAGCAAGCTACGTTGCTGAAAAATCATGAATACAGATGCACAAAAATACTAATTCTAGGACATGATGACAAAACACATAAACAAGGTATGTATGCATGATATAACTAGGGTAAATGTATGTTTAAGGGATGGTTGAGCATGATCACTGCTGGTGTGTTGTTTAATGCATGTATGAGTCAAAAACCAGCAAGGTAGCTTGCTGAAAAGTAAGGATTAAACATGCTTAAGTGTTTAGAAATGGGTATGAGACTTTAATATACATCAAATAATAAAAATATACATGTAAGTTGGGAAAACAACAATGATTTCATGCACTTGATGCATGTTGATCATGACTGAAAATTTAATGGCCTTAAAAGTGTTTACCAAGGTCAAAAAAGTAATTAGATGGTGATTGTTCATAGTTAAAAAAAAAGGATAAGTCAAGCCCAACTACCGAGTAAGGGCAACAGTGTGCGTCGAATGCACTGAAAGAGCAAATGGCGCACTATGCGCAATGTTTAGTGGGAAATCATTCAAAATCATGACTTAAAGATATTAGATGATGTTAAAACACTAAAAAGAATTATTTCAAATATTTTAGGTGGAGAATCCAAGACTACTGGAGCAACAAGACCGAGATTGAAGGAAATTAAAGAACCAACTGACAAGATAGAGATGATTACCCTACTCTTACATATTATTTTAATTTTAAAATACAAAGTATGATTAATTGATCACGTACTATATGTTTGGAAGCATGCTAGGAACATGATTAGCAAATGTTTACATGATTGCTTATTTGTTATACTATGGATAGCATGCTGTGATTATATATGATATGTACTATTTTAAAGAAATGCCTTACTGTATTGTGAATAACATGATTATGTGACTTTATGCATGATTGAAAATCTTCCAAAACTTTATACATATACATATTCTCGAATGATGATAGTATTGAGCATAGTAGTGGTCACATAATAAAAATGATTAAGTGTTCAAACCACGTACTAGGGCGGTGATGCTAAAACTGTGGTAGTGGTCTAGTGTCATCGTTGGTGTCTGTGACAACCCATATTTTTTATGCACATAATTTATGGGTTCGATACATGTATTTTCACATATTTTTTAAAATTTTTAATAAAAACACATGAATTTTCTCAATTCTCTCTAATTTTTAATCATTAATTAAAAAAATTAAAATAATTGAGAATACAAATTTTCAGAGTAGTTATTAAATCGTTTGGTAATTATTAGATTTTTGAGTGAGAAAATGCTAACTTTTGGGGAGAACATTCAATTTTTCAGAAAAAATGTATAAATGATAGAAATTGGGAAATAGTAAAGATTTTGATAAAAATTGGTGAATGTCTAGGTGAGTAAATTACATAATAATAAAAAATAAAAAATATGTGTATATATATATATGTATATACACAAAAAATGAGAAAAAAATAGAAAATAGAAAACAAAATTTCAGCCACATGGGTTCACAGGTCTGAGCTGTGTGGGCCGAGATTTTGCTCGAGGTCATGGGCCTGAGCGGATTGGCCCAAGGCCCAGGCCAACAACCCGTGCCAGCTAGCCTGCATGACTAGGCTTGGCACATGGGCCGGCTTGCCAGCCTAGGCAGTCCAAGCGCCCTGCCCCCCCAACCCCCAAACCCCCCCCCCCCCTTTCTTCTTCGTTGTTGCTTGATTTTTCAACCAATTTTCAACCATTTTCTAGCAAAAAAATCACCAAAATTCATAGTTTTGAGACATGATTTTGGCTATCCAATCAGCCTCCTGACTAGGCCAATGGGCAAGGACAACAAGGCATCTTGTATGGCAACTCATGAGCCACATGAATGGCCACGTGACACTCCATTTTGTCATGCAAGAGTGCTCTAATATGCAACAAAAACATAGTTTTGAGTTGATTTTCAAGTTGAATAACCCACCTTCAAGAGCTTGCATCTCCTTCATCCTGAATCTGTTTTCCCTGATATTGGACTCTTTTGAAAGCTCTTACTTCCCTCCACTACACTATACAAGCCCTTCATCAAATTGCACAACCATAAGAGAGAAAAACAACCACGAAGGTGAGGTACTCAACATAGTTGGGAGTTGAAAATTGTAGAAACTGTGTTGATTCAATCTTCAAGAAGTTGGTTCCTTACCCATCCAAAGTCTATTTTTGGGGTAAGACCCCTCCCTTGTTTTGTTCCTTATTGTGAGTACTTCAATTCCAATTGATAGAAAACAAAAACTAAGGTCTAAAACATGTTTTACAATGTGCTAAATTTGAGTGGTTGTTAATTGTTATAGTAGTTCCAGCAAAAAATAGTTCCTAAAAACATCTTTGAGGTAGCATTTGAAGTAGCTAGGGACATCCATTTAAGCTGAGACTTGGGGTGTTTTGAACCTCACATTTGAGGCTATAAGGAGGTATAAATCCCAAACCTTTATCCTCTGTACTCATAGTTTTATATGCATGCAAAAATGCCTAGTTACATGTGGAAGTTTGGCACTTAGAAAATTTTTAGAATTTCAGATATGTGCTAAGTGTTGTTGGGTGAAATGTGCTAAGTGTTGTTGGGTGAATTTGAAAGTGATCAAATGCCATGTTTGCTTATTATTTTGGGATGAAACTTGTACTATCAATGTTTCGAGATCTATGCCTTACAAAATATGTAAGAAAGGGCCTTGAATCAATGGAGTACTAGAGATAATTAGACACTTGAAAACCATAGAAAAACTTGATCATTGAAAAATCTGTTACATAATAGAGAATGTAGTACACCAATTGACTGACCAAAAATGAGTATTTTGAGTGGAAATTTCGTGGAGTGGTCACTAGATATGTCACAAACACTTCTACCAAATTTCATCTCAATTTGAGTTGGGTAAGGAGGTCAACTAATGCACAAAGTGATTGCTTGTCACATAAGAAATGAGAAATTACAGACCCTGTTGTTATAATTAAACACTATAGCAAATGATGTCCAAAAATCAAAATATAAAATTTTAATGAATTTCTAGGAGGTTTAGATGAAATTTGAAAAGTGTCGCACAAATCTAATACACATATTAATCGTAGAAAAATTGACA
Source organism: Tinospora cordifolia (assembly GCA_030144865.1). NCBI lineage: Eukaryota > Viridiplantae > Streptophyta > Magnoliopsida > Ranunculales > Menispermaceae > Tinospora > Tinospora cordifolia. The sequence continues at coordinate 36,056 of JAJIYU010000288.1, forward strand.
AATTTGTTGCATAAAGAGAGCAAAAAGCTTGAAGTTGGCTAAGTGTTGGAATTTGGGGATTTTAGCCCAATTTTGACCTAATTTGGCCCAATTTGAGCAAATTTACCAAGGTGACCAAAATTGATCATGTTGACTAATTTTGATCAAGTTTGAACAATTGACCAGGTTTGGCCGATTGACCAAATTTGATTGAATTGAATTTGGGTCGATTGAGACCAATTAGGGATAGTGGAACAAGGGGTTAAGCCACATTCTAAAGAGAATTGAAATTGAGTTCAACCAATGTAGATTCGAATGTATACTGTAGGACTGAGCATAGTGTCAACCGAACATTTGTGGGCAGGACCCGAGGTGAGTAGTTAGATTTAGGTGTTTACTTTAACTTGCATTTCTTGCATAAAATATGAGTAAAATGACATGATTTAAGTGGTTTCATGTGATTGAGATACATTGGATTAGTTTTGAGTATGTAGATGTAGACAGGTAATGAGACCATAGGCTCAAAGATCGAGCGCGGGGTCAGGGTACACTATGTGATTGAGATTAAACTTGAGGTCTGAGCACGGGGCTAGGGCATATTATCAATGAGCCTAACTTTCGACCCACTCGAGTGACGACACTTGAAGACATAGCACGGGGTTTGGGTATTCAAGGAATACGTCTGGCTTACGACTTGCTTAAGTGGCCGGTATGCCTGACTTACAACCTGCTCGAGTGATGACCACATGGTTGATTTTGTTGACTTAAGGCACTAGCTTAGATATAGTTTTAACTAGCATGTATTCGAAATATTCTTTTATAACTATTACATCGTTTATAACTATTTTTGTACTATATCTTGCACTCAAGCATTATATCGTTTTACTGTTCATGCATACATGTATTGTTTTGGGATGTCGGTTATGGGTAACATGCTGGTCTTACTACTCACTGAGCCATGTTGACTTTTAGGCTCACTACTTTACTAACATTTCAGATTCTTCGGTGGCTGACAGTGGGAAAGGCATGGTTATTGCCTAGTTCTTTAATAACTCCTTTCATTTTCTGGTTTTTTGTTGAGGTTGGTCACTTTTGTGTATGTATCTATGGTCCATTGTGTAATTTTGAACAAGACAATATGTAATGCAATGATCATCCTTTGTAATTTTTGCTTACTTTGCACTTGGATCTTTAAATTGTTCTAATATCGCTCGTCGTTGAAATTTGAGAGGCTTAATAGTGGTTGGGCGCTTGACATGGTGAGTAAGTTTATTGGGCCACTATGCCGGTTGAGCCGTCCTTCGGCCTAGGGAAGGGGTCTTGACAGCATTAGTATCAGAGCTTAGGTTCAAAGGAATTGAAAAACATTAATAAATGAAGGACCTAGGCGATATCAAAATAATTGCGAAAGTAAACAAAACAATAAACAAAGGAGAGAGAAACTATTAATTATAAAAGGTATTTTGAATAAAATATACAATACTACTAAACTTTTAGAGTCGAATCTATTTTAAATGGATGAATAACCAATAATTCGATTCTAAATGCAGATAAAGATGCTACCCAGATGGGGTAGAGCACCATCAAGGCAGAGTAGACCACCGCTTGAGCCAAGGGAGCTAACGCTGCCACCACCAACTCTGGTTCAGCCCAAGCTAAACCCCATATAGAGGCTTGAGGTTGTGATTAGGAAATCTAACGAGGCCACTCAAGCCTAGACAGTCCTATTGAGGGAGAAACTTGATAGGTTGGAGGTTGACAGATATAGGGTTGAACTAATGGTGCAACCTACTCTACCTATACCACTAGTTGCTAAGCCACCAATAGGGGTAGTTGTAGCTCCAGTTGTCCTAGCTTAGGACAGACAAAGAGATGAGAGAGCCCACACTTGGCTCCTCAAGAGTTTTATGGATTTATGCCTTGTGACGTTCAGGGGTCGCATTAGTTTGGAGGTAGCAAAGGATTGGCTGCTGAAAGTAGAGAAGAACGTTGAGACCTTGAAATTATCAAAGACAGATCAGGTCCTATTTTTAGCCCAGATGTTGGGGAGCGAAGCTGCCAGATGGTGGCAATCTATAAGGAGTATAGAGGGCCCGATCACCTTTTGGGCTAGGTTTCAAGAGCTTTTTCTTGAGGCTTACATTCCAAAGACTGTGTAGGAATGTAAGAAGGTTGAGTTTCTGAGCCTGTGCCAGGGGACCATAACAATGAGAGAGTATACACATTCGTTCCTATAGTTGGAGGCCTATGCACCTGGGTTGATAGCTGATCAGAAAAAGAGGGTTGGATTCTATCAACGAGGGAGATCTAGAAGGAGGCCCCATGGTATGATATGGATAGATTGGATGAGCATCTTGAGATTTTTGTAGTATCTGGTAGTATTCCTCAGCCACAGCCACAATAGCAGGCCATATTGCAGACTCAACTGTCATACAGAGGTGGGCCCGGAGGCTATTGGGGTCGTGGTCATCAGTATAGGTAGAGGAACAAGAAGTTTTATGAGGGACAGTTGATCATCACTCCTAGCCAGATCGCCACGAAGGTGGTTGCACTTGCAGCCACTCCTGTGCAGACACAACCACCAGTAGTGCAGCAGAGTATATTTTTTGGGGCTTGAGGCAGAGGTCATAGTCGTGGCTGTGGATAGAGTCAGAGTTATCAGGGAAGACAGAGACCACCCTTTACATGCTATTAGTGTGGACATGTTGGACACAAGAGGGCTGAATGTCTGATTCTTACATGAGGTTTTAGTTCTTCCACCCTAGTTATTGGAGATAGAGCTCAAGCTGTCACCTAGCCTAACCCTGATTCGACAAGGACCTTGGTGGAAGGTACTGTTTCACTTTGTGATTTATCTGTATATGTGTTAATTGATGCTCGTTCTACTTTGTCCTTTATTTTTGGATGTGCCATAGATAGATTGGGACTTAGACCAGTTAGGGCTCCTACTTGGTTGATGTTGAACATTTCTGCTAGAGAACATATTTACCCCAACATGATATGTGAGAGGTGTGTCCTTAGGATGGGAAACTTTGAAACTGTGGCAGACCTTCAGGTGTTGGAGTTTATAGAGTTTGATGCCATACTCGATATGAATTGGCTAGTTGCATACCACGCACATGTGGATTGCTACGCCAAGAGGGTTGTATTTTAGATTCTAGGCCAACCCACAATTACCTTTCAAGGGAGAGCCTCAGATAACCAGAATACTCAAGGCAGATGGGTGATTCAGCACGAGATTGATACTCTAGCCAGTTTGATGACCATAGATGAGGCACCTTCACAGTCGAGCATTGATGAGATCCCTATCGTCAAAGAGTTTCCTGACGTGTTCCCTGAGGATCTACCCGACTTGCCCCCTAAATGGGAGATCAACTTTATCATCGAGATCATTCCAAGGACATGACTTGTATCGATTCCTCCTTACCACATGGCACCTAAGGAGTTGTAGGAGTTGAAGGTCCAACTAGAGGAGTTATTGAGTAAGGGTTTCATCTCTCCTAGTGTGTCACCTTAGGGTGCTTCGGTATTATTCATGAAGAAGAAGGATGGAAACTTCTGTTTATGCCTCAACTATCGACAACTGAACAAGGTGACGATCAAGAATAAGTATCCTCTTTTGCATATCGATGACTTATTTGATTAGCTTAGGGGTGCTAAGGTGTTTTCAAAGATCGATATAAGATCTGGGTACCATTAGTTGAGAGTTAGGGACAAAGATGTGCAAAAGACTATGTTCCGCCCTAGATGTGGGCATATGAGTTCTTAGTCATGTCGTTCGGTGACAAATGCCCCGGCTATGTTTAAGGACCTCAGGCAAAGGGTGTTTCGGCCATACGTCGATGTTTTTGTGATTATTTTCATCGACGATATCTTGATTTATTCGAGGTCTCATGAGGAGCATGCCGAGCACTTGAGGATCGCACTACAAACCTTGAGAGAGCATAGGTTATATGCTAAGTTCAGCAAGTGCGAGTTCTAGTTATTAGAGGTCTAATTTTTGGGTCACATGGTTAGAGCTGAATGTATTTTTGTTAACCCCACCAAGGTCGAGGCGATTATTAGCTGGCCGAGATGTACCACAATGATTGAGATCCATAGCTTCTTGGGTTTCGTACGCTATTATCGTCATTTTGTCCAGAATTTCTCGAAGATTGCAGCTCCAATGACGAAGCTAACCAAGAAGGATGTTTCATTTGTGTGGACTGATGAGTGCAAATATGCCTTTGTTGATCTTAAGCGGAGATTGACATCGGCTCCAGTACTAGTGTTGCCAGAGCCCAGCCGAGAGCTGAATATATACACTGATGCATCATAGATAGGCCTGGGTTGTGTATGGATGCAAGATGATAGGGTTGTTGCTTTTATCTCCCGACAGTTGAAAGTTCATGAGAGGAACTACCTGGTACATGACCTAGAACTGGCAGCAGTAGTATTTGCACTCAAGAAATGGCAACATTACCTTTATAGAAAGCATTTCACATTTTATTCGAGTCATATGAGCCTCAGATATTTGTTCTCAAAAAAGGATTTGAACATGAAAAAGAAGCGATGGATGGAGCCGTTGAAGGATTATGACCTCACTATTCAGTACCACCTGAGAAAGGCTAATATAGTGGCTGATGCTTTAATTTAGAAACAAGTCAAGACTGCATGCATGGCTAGACACATGTCTCATGAGTGGATGATGATTGATTTTGCCACAATTATGAGTATCTATGAGTCATCTTTGGAGGCCAGAGTCAGTGCACAGAGTACAACCCAACCTGTCTAAGTTTAGGAGATCACGGAGGGACAGCCTTGTGTGTGGATTATGATTGTTCAGGGCTTGGGCAGATGACACTTCTCGTGGTGAGTGGTCACTTCACAGGGTGCACTAAGGTTCAGGGGATGGCTATAGATATCAGATAATGATAGCCTAAGATGCAGTATGCTCGAGGAGCTAAACCGCTCGAGATATGTTGTTCATCCAGGTGCCAATAAGATATACTAAGACACTAAATGCACATACTGCGGGCTTGGAATGAAAAGGGACATAACAACCTTCGTTCAGAGATGTGATACGTGCCAATAGGCTAAAGCTGAGACATGGTGGATCTTTACAGCCCTTATCTATATTGGAGTGGAAGTGGGAGCACATCACTATGGACTTTGTTATAGGACTACCCCGTAAATAGCAGAGGCATGATGCTATTTGGGTAGTTGTGGATCGTTTGACGAAGTCTGCCCACTTTTTTCCTATGCATAGCATGGATTTAGTGGAGCGATTGAGCTGAATTTATATTAGAGAGATTGTGAAGCTCCATGGGGTTTTCTTATCCATAGTATCGGACAAAAACGCTAGGTTCCCATCTTGCTTTTGGCAGGCACTGCAGGCTCAGTTGGGGATGAAGGTGAACCTTAGCACAACATTCTATCCATAGACTGATGGTTAGTTTGAGTGATTGATACAAATCTTAGAGGATATGTTGTGATTTTTGCATTTTGGACTTTGGAAATAACTGAGAAGATCATTTAGCTTTGTGTAAGTTTGCTTATAATAACAGCCACTAGTCGAGCATTGGGATGGCACCATTTGAGGCGCTTTATGGTTGACCATGTAGATACCCTGCTTGTTGGGTCGAGACTGGTGACAGAGTAGTCTTGCACCATGCCTTTATAGAGGAGCTGAATGAGAGGATACAAAATATTCGACAAAATATGAAGGTAGCTCAGGAACAACAGAATAGTTATGTAAATAACTGAAGAAGGATCCTTGAGTTTGAACTTGGTGACCATGTCCTCATCCACATTTTGCGTTGCAAGGGGCAAACACGCTTCGAGATTATAGGGAAGCTCGCACCGAGATATATTGGGCCTTTTGAGATCCTTGAGAGGATAGGCCCTATTGCTTATCGACTTACATTGCCGCTATAGCTATTAGGAGTGCATAATGTGTTTCATGTTTCTATATTGAGGGAATATTACCCTGATCCCTTGCATATTATCGATTGGAGGCATATTGAGCTGCAAGAGCACTGTACATATGATGAGATGCTTGTGGCCATCATCAATCGAGATATGAAGAAGTTGCGCAATAAGGAGATACCAATGGTACGAGTGTGCTGACAGTTCCATGGTGCTAAGCATGATACTTGGTAGAGTGAGGACATCATGATTCGATATTACCCTAAGTTTATAACTGTTGCTCCTTGACTTGTATTATCTGCATCATTTTTAAAATTTTGAGGAAAAAATTTCTTATAAGGATGAAAGGCTGTGACGACCCATATTTTTTATGCACAGAATTAATAGGTTTGATATATGTATTTTCGCATTTTTTTTGTAATTTTTAATGAAAATACATAAATTTTCTATAATTTTTAATCATTAATTGAAGAAAAAAATTAAAATAATTGTGAAATATAATTTTTGGGAAGAATTATAATTTTTTAGAGTGATTACTAATTTTTTTGGTAATTATTGGATTTTTTAGAGAGAAAATACTAATTTTTGGGGAGAATATTCAATTTAAAAAAAATGTATAAATGATAGAAGTTGGGAAAATGTAAAGATTTTGATGAAAATTGGTGAATGTCTAGGTGAGTAAATTAAATAATAATAAAATAAAGATAATAAAAATAAAAATATGTGTATATATGTATATACACAAAAAATGAGAGAAAAATAGAAAAAAATATTTTGCCCGAGCTGTGCCAACCGAGATTTCGCTCGGGCTCATTGGCCCAAGCGGATTGGCCAAGGGCCCGGGCCAATAGCTTGTGCCAGCTAGCCTGTGCGGTCGGGCTTGGCGCGTGGGCTAGCCCCCTTGCCTGGGTGGCCCACGTACCCAACACCACCGCTCTTCTTCATTTTTGCTCAATTTTTCTACCAATTTTCAACCATGTTTTAGTGAAAAACCAGCCAAATCTATGATTTTGAGCCATGGTTTTGACCATCCAATCAGCCTCCTGACTAGGCCAATGGGCAAGGACAATAAGGCACCTTGTATGGCAACTTATGATCAATGTTGATGGCCATGTGGCACTCCTTTTTGCCATGCAAGAGTGCTCCAACATGCAACAAAAACATAGCTTTGAGCTGATTTTCTAGTTGAATGAGCCACCTTCAAGAGCTTGCATTTCTTTCACCCTGAATCCATTTTTCCTAATATTGGACTCTTTTGAAAGCTATTACTTCCCTTTACAACACTATACAAGTCCTTCCTCAAATCGCATGACCATAAGAGAGGAAAACAACCATGAAGGTGGGGTACTCAACATAGTTGGGAGCTGGAAACAACAGAATCTATGTTGATTCAATCTTCAAGAAGTTGGTTCGTTATGCATCCAAAGTCCATTTTTGAGGTAAGATCCCTCATTTTGTTCCTTATTATAAGTACTTCAATCTCTAATTGATAGAAACTAAGGTCTTAAACATGTGTCACAAGGTGCTAAAGTTGACTGATCATTAACTATTACAGTAGTTCCAATAGAAAACAGTTCCTGGAAGCATCTTTGAAGCAACATTTGAAGTAGCTAAGGACATCCATTTGAGCTAAGATTTAGGGCATTTTGAACCTCACATTTGAAGCTATAAGGAGGTATAAATCCCAAACCTTAAGCCTCTGTACACATAGTTTTATATGCATGCAATGATGCCTAGTTACATGTAGAAGTTTAGTACTTAGAAAATTTTTAGACATTCAGATATGTGCTAAGTGTTGTAGGGTGTATTTGGGAGTGATCAATGCCATGTTTGCTTACTGTTTTGGGATGAGACTTAAATTGTCAATGTTTTGAGATCTAAGCCCTACAAAATATGTAGGTGAGGTCCTTGAATCAATGGAGTAATAGGGATAATTAGGCACTTGAACATCATAGAAAAACTTGATCATTGAAAAATTTGTTACATAATGGAGAATGTAGTAGACCAATTGACTAACCAAAATGGATATTCTGAGCTGAAATTTGGTGGAGTGGTCATTGGATATTTCAAAAACATACCTACCAAATTTCTTCCTAGTCTGAGTTGGGTAAGGGGGTCAACAGATGCACAAAGTGACTGCATGTCATATAAGAAACGAGAAATTATAGAACTTGTTGTTACGATTAAAAACCATAGCAAATGATGTCCAAAAATCAAAATATAAAATTCTGATGAATGTTTAAGAGGTTTACATGAAATCTGAAAAGCTTCATACAAATTCGGTACATGGATTGATCACAAACAAATCGACAAATTTGCTGTGCAAAGAGAGCAAAAAGCTTGAATTTGGTTAAATGTTGGAATTTGGGGATTTTGGCCTAAATGGCCCAATTTTGACCCAAATTGACCAAGATGACCAAAATTGATCATGTTGACCAATTGACCAAGTTTGATCAATTGACCAAATTTGACCAAATCAAATTTGGGTCGATCGAGATCAATCAGGGACAGTGGAACAAGGGGTTAAACCACATTTTAACAAGAATTGAAATTGAGTTTAACCATACATATTCGAGTGTACACTGTGAGACCAGGCCTAGTGTCGACGGGACATCGGTCGTGGGACCCGAGATGAGTAATTAGATTCAGGCGTTTACTTTAACTTGCATTCCTTGCATAAAATATGAGTGAAATGATGTAGTTTAAATGGTTTCATGTGATTGAGATACATCGGATTGGTTTTGAGTAAGAAGATGTACACGGGTAATGAGACCATAGGCTCGAGGACTAAGTGCGGGGTCAGGGTAAACTATGTGATTGAGATTAGACTCGAGGTCCGAGCGCGAGGCTAGGGCATATAATCAATGCACCTAGTTTCTGACCCACTTGACTAACGACACTCGAGAATCGAGTGCAGGGTTAGGGTATTCAAGGAATACGCCTAGCTTACGACTCGCTTGAGTGGTCAATACACCTAACTTACAACCCGCTCGAGCGATGAATATAGGGTTGGATTTGCCGACTTAAGGCCCCTAACCTATATACAATTTTATAATTGTTGCATCGTTTATAACTGCTTTTATACTTTGTCATGCATTCAAACAATATATCATTTTACTATTCATGCATACATATATTGTTTTGGGATGTCGGTTATGGGTAACATGCTGGTTTTACTACTCACTGAGCCATGTTGACTTTTAGGCTCATTACTCTACTAACATTTTAGGTTCTTCGATAGCTGACAGTGGGAAAACATTGTTATTGCCTAGTTCCCTGACGGTTCCCTTTCCTTTTCTAGTCTTTTGTTGAGGTTGGTCACTTTTGTGTATGTATATATGGTCTATTGTGTAATTTTGAACAAGACAATATGTAATGCAATGATCATCCTTTATAATATTTGCATACTTTCACGCTTGGATCTTTAAATTGTTCTGATATCACTCGTTGTTGAAATTGGAGAGGCTTAACAGTAGTTGGGCGAAATTGACATAGTGACTCAGTTTGTTGGGCGACTATGCCGGTCAGGCTGCCCTTCGGCCTAGGGAAGGGGTCTCGACAACATCCCCAACCAGTGGCAGGTGTTGCTGATACTGTCATAGTCGATGATAGTAGTAAGATAGGACTAAGTGTTAAGTTGAAACCTAACTCCTAAATTATGGTCTCAAATAGATAACTGATCTTTGGGCATTAAATCTGATATTTCAGACCAAAACAGGGGGATACTGAGGATAGTCCTTTCGGTCTCAACGTAAACCCTAAACGATTGAACTATTTGAATCGCCTAATGTTTAACAAGTGTGTGCATGTCTTGTATTTTGACTTTAATAATGCTTGAAATGTATTGTGTATGATCCACTGGGCTCTTGTGCTTGTCCCACTGACTATTTTTCAAGCAATCAATGAAGATACTTGCGCTGACAAGTAGAGAAGAGTTTTTTTTCATTTCTATTACCATGCTTCATAGTGAGGACATATAGGAATAGGAGTTTGTTTTCTATTTTCTAGTTGTAGGGCATGGGTCCCATTAATTATTTATTTACTTGTTGGAGTCGGCTACTAAGCCAAATGTTGACCATTTTATCTGAACCTTGGACATGGGGCCACTTATTTAGTCATTATAAATGTTGATTTTTGATTTATTTTTAGTTAACCTAGTATCCTAGTGTTTTTGGCCAACTTATGTTATGTACTCTGTTATGCTTTGGGATCTAACTTGGTGCAACCAAGAGATCAAATTATGTGAGAAATAATATCTTGGTTCTTGAATAGCAAAATATGGTAAATGCAGGAGCGAATGCATATACGTTTTTTACTATGAGAGAAATGTATTAATTGTGAAAAATTCAGAAACCGGGGTATTACACGTGAACAAAGAAGCAGTTATGCTTGCACATTAGAAAGGTAAAAAGCTTTCTAATGGGAGGACTAATCCCCTATTGCACTTGGGACTTGAGATTTAAAATATCAACATGAAGCTAATAATCTTATTTAAAAATCAATAGAGTCAATGGATGAATGATCACGATTGAGAAACAACTCATCACAGCGTTGGCTTTTGAAAACAAGGGGCACACAAGGCAAGAATAATCCCATGCTCCAAAAAAAAAAAAACCAAAAAAAAAAAATACTTTCATTTTTTTACAATTAGATGTGCATTTAATTAAGCTCAAGTGTACTACATTATTATACCATGTGTACATTTTATGGCTCACACAATAATTTAATTTGAGAAATTTTTCTTTCAAAAAGAATTGGCAAATATATATATATATCAAGAGTTGGTTGCTAGCAAGTATACACATAATGCATTAATAGTAATCCAATTAATTCCAGGTAATTATAAATCAATAATGAAAGCATGATATATCTATATATTGTTGGGAGAACACAAAGTATTTGAAGATGAATACGAGAAAAATTAGAAAACTTGGAATCTTTTGTTCATTCAACTTGATTTCAAATGATATGCTTACATGGGTTTATATAGTGCTCACATAAGCATGATATTTTATGATATACATGAATCCTACGAACTAATTCCATATAAGAACAATAATAAACATTAATGCATGCATACAAATTGACACACATACATGAATTATACAAATACAAATACATGAACTCCATAAATATAAAAATATTAATCAAATTTCAATACAATTTACTATAAATACTAACATCCCCCATTAAACATGGTTCATGTTTATACCAAACTTTCCCTCTTAAACATGACCACCTCGTAGACATACCAAGCAGATACCTTAACTTTGTAAAAGCATCAAGCCGAAGTGGCTTGATAAAAGTATCAACAATCTAATCTTGAGACTTCATATATTTTAGCTGGATCTCCATCTTTAAAATGCAATCTCAAATAAAATGATACCTTGTATCAATTTGTTTGGTGTGATCATGATAAACTAAATTCTTCAATAAGGCAATTGCTGACTTATTTTCAGTAAAAATTTCAAGAGTACCTATTTGCATCAATTCAAGATAATTTAACAAATTCCAAAGCCAAAGTGCATGGCAAGCCCAAAAAGTAGTAGCAACATACTCTAGTTCAGATGTTGAAGGTGTCACAATATATTGATTCTTTAAGCTCCATGTCAAAGCAATATCTCAAAAAAGAAAACAAAGCTTGATCGCCCAAATCACCGGAGCAATCAATATCACACTATCCCACAAGCTTAAAATTATTTGAAGATGAATAATACATTCTATAAGCTAGTGTACCATTGAGATAATCTAGAATATGCTTGACAGCTTTGAAATGCAACATGGCGAGAACTTCCATATAAAAACTAACCAGCCCAACAACATAAAAAATATTTGGTCTCATACAAATCAAGTAACACAAACTTCTAGCTAGACTTCTAAACAAGGCTGAGTCCACTTCTGATCATGAGACATGCTTTGATTACTTCAACCCATATTCAACATGGAATTAATAGGTTTGCAATCACTCATATTAAATTTTTGAAGTACATTTGCAATATATCTGAATTGAAAAATAAAAATTCCATCATACATTTGGCATACCTTGATGCCAAGGTAATATGTCATGACACCTTAGTTGGTCATTTCGAGCTCACATGTCATTGCTTGTTTGAAATCTTCACATATGTTGACATTGTTTTCCAAAAATATCAACTCACCCATATACAAGCAAACAAACAAAACATCATTGTTAAGTTGCTTGAAATAAAAAATATATTTATAAAGACATTTGATGTAGTCGTTCCTTTGAAAGTACATATTTATTCTTGAATTTCGTGCCCTTGGTGCTGGCTTCAAGCCATATAAAGATTTCTTCAAGTCCAGGACCTTGTCATCATTTCCTTTCACAATGTATCCTAAAGGTTGTTGCAGATAAATCTCTTCTTCAAGAAACCCATTCAAAAAAATAGATTTGACATCCATTTAAAAAAAATTTTCATTTCTTATGAGCAACAAAAAAAAATGAGAAGCCTAATAGTTTCCATTCAAACAACAAGAGGAAAGACTTCATCGCACTCGATGTCGTGTTATTGGTTATACACCTTGGCCACTGGTTGAGCTTTGTATCTATCAACTTGACTACTAGCACTTTTTTTCACCTTGTGCACCTATTTGATACCAATATCTTTATAACTTGTAGGAAGATTTACAAGTTCTCATATGTTATTTTTCTTGATGGCCTCAATTTCTTCATCCATTGCATGCAACCATTTTTTGTCTTGCATTACTTCTTCAAAACCAATAGGTTCATAATCACCAAGAAGATAACAAAGAGTTAATTCACTTGTTTCTTCATGACTACCATGCAAAGACCTCATGTATCTTGGTTCTTCATTAAAGCTTGCTTTTGGTGATGTCTCTCTAGGAGTAGGAGTAGGAGTTGGTGGTGGAGTTGCAACCTGTTGAACAACTTCTTCTTCTTCTTCTTCTATATATTCATAAAATGGAAGAAAATCAAAATCTTCATTTGAGTGGCCTAGTCCCATGACACTTCTTCATCAAAATCAACACTGCAGCTAATAAGGACTTCTTTGTGCATGGGTTGAGGAGCTTGTGTGCTTTCAAGTTAGAATCATAGCCAATGAAAATATAATTCTCACTTTTGTCATCAAACTTAGGGTAGTGCTAATTAGGTACATAGGCATAGGCAATGCTACCAAATGCCCTCAAATGAGACAAATTAGGCATGTGTGTGCTTCATGCTTATTGTGTTGTCTAGTTCCACACACTTTATGTTGGATAGTGATTTGATAAATAAACTGCAAATTCAACAACTTTTGCCCAAAACTCTTTTGGCATGCTCTTTCTTTTTAACATGCTTCCGGACATGTTTAGATAAATCTATTGTTCCATTCAGCAGTGCCATTTTGTTGAGGAGAGTATAGAGCTATCAGAGAATGTCGAATTCCATGAGATTCACAGAATACATTGAATACATATAATTTTAATTATCTTCTTATGTCAAATCGTAAGGATTTGATGTAGTAACCACTATCTTTCTCCACAAATGCTTTGAGTTTCTCGAAAATTTCAAAAGCTTGTGACTTCTCTGTCACAAAGTAAACTCAAGTCCTATGACTGTAATCATCAATAAATAATATAAAGTAATTATTTTTACCGAAAGAACTTGGTTTGATCTAGCCACAAAGATTAGTATAAACAAGCTCTAGTAGTTATCTGGCTCTTGTTGTACTTTCTTAAGGAAAGTTTTTTCTAGATTGCTTTGCAAATAAACATCTTTTGCACAACTAATCTAGATGATCAAATAATGTCAAACCTTTTAGCATGTGTTTTTTTCCCAAAAAATTAAACCCGCCAAAGTTTAAATGCCCAAGTCATAAGTGTCATATCTAAGATAGGTCTCTATAGCAAGTTTTTAATCACTTAGCCACATCATTTTGAACATTCAATAAGAATATTCGATTTTTGTTCATAGGAATTTTAGCAATTAAATTGTCATTCTTATCTCTTAAAGAAATACAATAATTGTTAACTACAACATTATAATCTTTCTCTAAGTGTTGTCTCAAACTCAAGATATTATTAGTCATACCCAACGCATAATAAACATTAGAAATAAATTGATGATTTCCAAACTTTAATCAAATAAAAAAGCTTTCCCTCAATAGAGATTTTGGATGAATAACCAAAGGTAATGTTACCGGTCACTATGTCATTAAATTCCATGAACATCAATCTATTGCTACACATATGGTTGTTTGCACCTCTATTTAGGGACTATGTATTATACTTTTCATTTGCATCTGCTTTGAGTGCTAGAAGTAACATTAGTTCCACAACTTCTCTTTCTTTGAAAGCATAATTCATCTTCTCTTCAACAGTTTTCTTATTACATTCCCAACAATAATGACTATATATTTGATATTAAGAGTTGGCATACCGTCTTTGCTTGTAGTTATTCCGTCTTCCACGTCTCCTTGAAGAACTATGAACTTGGTTGTTGTCTTCTTTAATGAGGAACTTTCCTCCACCTCTTCATCTTCTTTGACTACAACCTCAATAATGAGAAAAAATCCTCCTCCTCTTCCTTTATGATTCTACTCACCATTGCTTTCATTTTCTTTCAATGAAAGCTTTGTTTTCAAGACCTCCTCTAATGACTTTTTCTTCTTCTTCAACATTTTTTCTTCGTGGGCCTGCAAGGGACCCATAAGTTTATCTGCCATCATAGCTTCCAACTCTTTGGAGCCTTCAATGGCTACAACAATGTGATTAAACTTCTTTGTCAAAGATCGAAGGATCTTTTTAATCACTGTGATGTCACTCATGTTTTCTCCATACCTCTTCATCTCATTGACAACTACTAATACTCTCGCACTATAATCTAAAGACGATTCAAGTTCTTTCATGTGTAAGGCTTCAAATTCACCTCTTAGACTTTGACAGCAAACCCAATTTACTTTATCCATACCTTTAAAGGTAGGATCAACAAACTTCCATGCGTGCTTAGTGGTGGTTGTTGAAAGTTTCTTGTCAAATGTTCCATCATCAACTACTTGATGGATGAGAGTAAGTGCATTTTCATCTTTCTTTTTAGCAATTTGCAAAACATCCTTCTCATTTTGATTTAAAATTAGATCATCCTCGAGTTCGTTGTAACTTGTGCGTACTACTTCCCACATACATTGAAAACCAAAATCCTTCATTCTAATACATCAATTACCAAATATCTTTTTCTGGTTAATTTAGGAACTTGGAATGAAACCAAGTTATTCACCGTCTTCTTTACTTGATAAGGACCTTCTCAAAGCTCTGATGCCACTTTGTTGAGAGAACACAAAATATTTGAATAAGAAGACACTACAAGAAATTGATGATACAATGTGTATTCAACAACTTGCATCAAAGACTGTTGTAATTGAAGGCATACGGCAACGTTCATAAAATATTTGTTGTAAAATTGCTTATGTAAAATGCGTACAACAACATTTACCTTGAGAATGTTGTTGAAAAGGCCATTACAACGAGCACACGAATGTTGTTCTATGTTATTACAACAATCGTAGTTGTACGTTGTCGAATGATCCCTTCTACAATGTTCATTAGTCGACTGTTGTTAAAAGAACATAAGGTATTACAACACTCATTCATGGACATTATTTATAGCCATTTATAATAACGATTTATTTAACTATTGTAAAAGAATAATATAAATAAAAATAAAATTAATTTTCTCTCAAAATTATATTTAATAAATTAATATTATAATTTAAAACTAATTCTATGAGTAAAATAATAAATAAGAAGAAAAAGATAATAAACTAAAATATATAATTTTAGAATAAAATTAATACTTTTTGATAAAATATATTACTTAATTTAGTTCATTAAAATAAGAAAACAAAGGTAAAAGAATAACTAAAAATTTAATTTTTTCGTATTTTAATTTATTGATTAATATTTTTTTTATATAGCCACTACAATACTAAAAATAATAAACTTAGTTTTTATTAAAATAGTAAAATTATTTTATTTGGTATGATAAAAATAATAAAATGAGTATTTTGTAAAATAAACTCATTAAAAAAATTGATTAATAATTAGTCCTATAAAATTAAAAAACTTGGTATGTTTTGCTCTTTCAACTTAATTTCAAATGATATGTCTGTTCATATCTATAGTACTCACATGAGCATGAAACATTTGACACACATGAATCCTATAAACTAATTTTATACATGAAGTATAATAAATATTAATGCATGCATACATATAAACTAACACCATGCATGAACTATATAAAATGCAAATACATGTATTACATAAATGTAAAAACATGAACCAAATTATAATACATGGATCATCTTTACTATGAATTCTAACATATACTTGCCACATGTGACTCATCTAAGATAAAACCTTTCCAAAAATTATATAATTATTTTGTGCATAATATACATATAGGGAATAAATACATACACACACACACACACACACACACATATATATATATATATATATATATATTGTCGAGACCCCTTCCTTAGGCTGAAGGATGGCCCGAACAAAATAGTGACTCAACGAACTCACTCATCGAGTCGAGTTCACCCAATCACTGTTAAGCCTTTACATTCTAATTTTTACGACAAATGACATTAGAGTAATTTAAACATTCATACTATAAGGTGCGAAAGCAACAAAATATTATATATTATTATGTCCCAAAAGTATAGTTTGACCACTAAACCATTACAAACATACAAAATGTAGCAGACTTCAGATAAAAACAAAAAGAAATAGAGGACCACCTCGGGACTAAGTTATCGCCACGCCTTTCCCTCTATCGGCTGCTGAGGAACTTGAAACGTTATACAGTAGTGGGCCTAAAAGTTAACGTGGCTCAGTGAGTGGTAAAACCAGTATGTCAAAATAACATGCATTCCAAAAACAATGCATGTATGCAAGAATAGTAACGGTGAAACAATTTTTCAAGAATCATGGTATATTATAAAAGCAATTATAAACAGTGCAACAGTTTAAAGAAGAACAGTTTAAATACATGCAGCTCAAAACTATATCAAGACTATGGTTCAAATCATAAAATACAACCCTATGGTCATCGCTCGAGTAGGTTATGAGTCAAGCGTACCGGCCACTCAAGCGGGTCAAGGGTTAGGCACATTCATCTAATACCCTAACCCTACGCTTGGCCCTCAAGTGTCGTGCTCAAGCGGGTCTAAGGCTAGGCACACCGATCATATGCCCTAACCAAGACACTTGAACCTTGAGCCTAATCTAATCACATCGTGTACCCTGAACCTGTGCTCGAACCTCGAGCATATGGTCTCACTATTGGTGTACAACTACATATGTTTCAAATCAATCATTGTAGCTCAACACGAGAAACCATTCAATCGATGACAATTTTAATCATTTTTCATGCAAGAAATACAATTAAGATAACAACTGAATTAAACAACTTACCTTGGGTCTCGCGCACAGATGTCCCTTAAAAACTCAGCCCAGTCCCTCGATTTATGCTCAAATCTACGTTATGTTAGACCCAATTTTAGTTTCTCATGAAATATTGATTAAAAGTGGTTCTACTATTCTTAATTAGTCTTAGACAATTCGAATTCGAATCAATCAAACTTGGTCAACAAGTCAAACTTGGTCAAACTCGGTCAACCTAATCAAAATTGGTCAATTTGGGTCAATTTGGTCAAAATCAAGTTTATTTAGTCAAAAATTTTAATTTTCAATACTTAGTCAATTCTAAGCCCATTTTAGTTCAACTTGCACCGCAAATTTGTCGATTTTTCTATGATTAATCTCTCTGTTGGATTTTTGCGAAACTTCCCAGATTTTATCTAAGCCTCATATACTTTCATTAAAATTTTATAATTAGATATTTGGATCAAATTGATGGGGTATTTAAGTAAAATATCAGAAACTTTTATTTCTGATTTTTCTTCTTATTTGTGTGGTCAATTTGACGATTTTCCTACGATCAATCCAACAATTGGATTTTTACGAAACCTTTCAGATTTGATTTAGATCTTTCAAATATGTACCAAAATTTTATATTTCTATTTTTAAACTCATGTGACACAATTTCCAACTGAAGTAACAGGAGCCCCCAATTCTGGATTTTTCTTTCTATCTATAGAGTGATGTTTCTGAATTTCTTGTGATGAATCCAATTGTTGGATTTGTGTGAAAATTTCCAGATTTGATCTATATCATTTAAATGTTCCTAGAATTTTGGTATCAATTTTTTTGATCTTACTGACAATGGTTTCTGAGTGGAATCACAGAGATGTTCCTATCTGGTCCTCTTTGTTCTATCTACACAGCAGGATTCACGATTTTTCTACGGTTAATCCGTACGTCGGATTCGCCCAAGATTTTCTAGTTATAATCCAAACTTCCTAAAGTGTTACCATAATTTTATTTCGTGAATTTTAGACCTCATTTAATATGTTTTTTAAGGGTGATATCAGGAGCTTTTAGTTTCCCAAGTTGCATGTAATAGACAACCAAAGTTCCATGTAGTTGACCACCTTAGACTTACTGGTTTGAGAACAACATTTTACACAACATCCCTAATTGTCTCATAATCATACTATCAAAATTTTAAGTAAATCAGACATGTCTAAATATTTTTAGAAAATCCTAACAAAGAGCATGAAATCATGGTATTACAGCAGACTTTTCAAAAATTTTCTGAGTATCAAATCATACATATCCGGTAGCCTGCTTCAACGCCATTTTTGACGTGCTTCAAGTACTCATTTGTTATACTTCATAAAGCAAAAGTTAAAGTAGACATTGTAAGCTTTAAAATGAGCTATGATACCTTACGATTGAAGTTTGAATGACTTACAAAATTGCCTCGCAAACTCGGCCAAAACACACTTTCTCTAATTTTTCTGGGTTCAACTATGTCAAGCAGTGAGTTTCTCGGCCGTTTCTGCTTCAAATGGTATATGTTCTCGATCAAATGCCTACAATTTCTTGAAGAGAGTACTTAAAGCTTTCCAAGGACTCCAAGATCACTCAAAATGAAGCTCAGATGAGGGAGTTGTGAGGGATGGAAGATAGCTTGCTCAAACCTGATTTTTGCAACAATGGTGTATATGGGGTTTGAAATGGATTTTGCAGCCCTTGTAGCAGCTCGTAGTCCTCTTTTTTTGCTTATCTCAGTGTCTAACATATTGAGAATACAGTAGGTGGTTGGTGGTTGCATCAGTGGCCAAAACAAGAGGCAAATACCATGAGAAATAGGTGGTTTTGCAGCTGAAAAAACGGTTTAGCAGGTGAGAAATGGAGAAGAAAGGAAGAAGAATGGAGGGGAAAGGAGAAGGGAAAACGGGCCAGCCCGCATGGGCTTGGCCCGCTACTTGGGCCTGGGCAATCCAGGCTCAGCGCCTGGCTGCCTAGGTCTGAAATTTGTTTTTTTATTTTCTTTTTTTGATTTCTTTTCATTTTTCTCCTTTTTCCGACACACACACACACACACACACACACATATATATATATATATCAAAATTTTGCATTTTTTTCTCTAAAATCATTAAAATTCTTGTTCCATCATTTCTCATCAAAAACTTCATATATACTCAAATTTTCATTATTTATCAATTATTTTTTCCAAAAATTCAATAATCATCTAAAAATTACATTTTTCATCCGAAAATTCATTAATCATTCTAAAAATTCCATAATTATTCTAAAAATTCAACAATCAATCCCAAAAATCATTTCCCTTAAGAAATTACATTTTTCTTGTGATTTCATGTATTTTCTTCTCATAATTGTATTTTTTCCATTATTCTAATTTTCTCCAATAAATAATTTAAAATTTAGAAAATTTGAGAAAAATTCATATATTTTCACTAAAATTTCAGAAAATTCATACATTAGACCCGATAATTTTTGTATGTAAAAAATGTACCCTACTGCTCTGTTGGTGTCTATGACTAAATAGGCATGGCCGCAAGTGCAACAGCTATAGTAATGGCCTGTCCGGGAACGGTGCTCTCAGAAAACTTCATCTTCTTGTGCCTCTGGTAAAGACCAAGACCCCTAAATCCTTTGGATCCACCTCTGTATGGTGGCTGAGTCTGTGACTGTGTCTGCTCGGTGTTACTTGGTACAATGGAAATCTCAGGACACCCATCCAACCCGTCCATCTCATACCGCTCGACCTCCTTCTGAATCTCCTCTAAGGTTTGGGCCCTCAACGTGGTAGTCACTTGTCTAATAGTGACACTCAGTCCTTGTCAATAAAATCCAACCCTCTTTCTCAGCTCAGATACTATCTAGGATGCATACGCCTCCAACTGTAGGAATCGATGAGTATACTCTCTCATTGTCATGGTCCCCTAGTGTAAACTCAGAAACTTTATCTTCTTACGTTCCCGTTCAGCCTCCGAAACATAAGCCCCGAGAAAAAGTTCTCTAAATCTGGCCCAATATGTGATCTGACCCTCTGTGCGCTTAGTAGATCGCCACCACTTGGCAGCCTCACCCTCCATCATATATGCGGAGAATAGAACCTGGTTTGTCTCAGATAATCACAGGGTCTCAGCGTTTTTCTCCATATTCGGCAGTCAATGCTCTGCTACCTCCATGCTGATACCACCCATGAACTTCGTAGGGCGTAAGTCTATGAAACTCTTGAGGAGCTGAGTGTATACTCTTTCTTCTCCCTGCCTATCCTGAATAGGGGCAACTGGTGCCACTGCTACCTAAACTAGTGGCTCTGGAGCTGGCGGTGCCGGTGGAGTAGGCGATGGCGACAATATAGTGGGAGCGACCATCGCCATAGGTGCAGCAGGGACAGAAGGTCCTGTCGACGTGGATGGTTCATCCCTTTGCCTCTCAGCCTCCAACCTATCAATTATCTCCCTCAATAAGGATGTCTGGGCCTGCATAACAACGTTAGAGACCCTAACCACAGCCTCGAACCTCTGTATAGCGTCCATCTCAGGCTGAGCTAGAAGTGGTGGTGTGGTGGTGTCGGCTCCCTTGGCCTGGTCGGTGGTCTTCCTCTCCTAGCTCCACCCCGCTTGGGTGACATCTTTTATCTGCATTTTGAGTTGAATTGTTGGTTATTCATCTATTTGAAATAGACCCGATTGTAAGCACTTAGTACTATCGTACATTATGTTCAAAATACGTTTTGTGGTTGATAGTTTTCTCCTTTTCCTTTAAGTTTGGGGCTTTTGTTGTGACGACCCATGTTTTGATACACAAAAATATTCGGGTCCGATATATGTATTTTAAGGAATTTTAATGGAAATACAAGGATTTATCTCAATTTTCTCAATTTTATATTATTTATTGAAGAAAAATGAGAAAAAAAAATACAAATTTGGAGAGAAAATATGTGAAATTAGAAGGAAAACGTAATTTCTTAATAGAAATAATTTTTGGGA
>JAJIYU010000289.1:0-58956 GCA_030144865.1 Tinospora cordifolia
ATATATATATATATATATATATATATATAATCGAAAAATAAAGAAACAAACCAAAATTTTCTGGTCGAGTGGGAATCTCGAATCATCTGGGCCTTGGAGTGGGCGGTGATTCTCGATCTCTCTGGACGATTGAAGGAGAAGAAGAACGCTGCAACTTCGATTTTCTGGGTTGGACGAGCTCAACTCACATGAAGTAAGCTGGAAGTGAGGAAATGAACTGAAGATTTGGATTTTGGTTTCAAGAATTTGGGTTGGCTTCACAGACAGCAAAGAAGAGAAAACAAAAACTCAAGAACCAGAAATTTAATTTAAATTTCTGGGTTTGAAACTAGAAAACAGAGAAATCAAATCACTGGGTTTAATTTGAGTTTCTGGGTTTCAAACTCTCAAGGGGGACATTGAAATGACCAAAACAGAGGAATAAAATCTGATAATGTCTTGAGATGATGAACCGTGGATCAGAGCATTGAGGAAAATCAGGAAATCGTTGTTAGCGGATTGCAGCTGCTGCTGGACAAAGAAGAGAAGAGCGTCATCGTGAGTTGGGGTGAATAACAGCGGAATTGGTGTGTTGTAAATTGGGCGAACAGCAAAAGAAGCCTGAAGTTGCTGGACCTCTGTGTGACGCTCATACGAAGAAGAAAAAGAGATTTCTGCTGCTGTTGCTGGACTAGGAACATTCGTGAAGAAGAAGAAACGAAAATAGAGGAAGAAGAGTATTGGCGATGTGATTGTGGTTTGTATGTGTTGCTGCTACTGATGGACGACGAGGGGAAAATCAGAAAGTTTGCAGATTTTCGTTGTTACTGATCTATGCAAACATAGAAGAGGCAAAGACGGACTTCTGGGTTCTAGACGGTCATGAAAACAGAGGGGCCTTGTGAGGCTGGTCGTTGGGTTCAACAGAAGGAAACAAGAGCACAATCTGGTTTGGATTTAAACTGCTGCTGATGAAACGAAGGGAAGAAGATGAAGAACGGTGAAAATGGTGGAATGAACCAGTTGTTGCTGGTTTTGGGAGATGAAGAACGTTGGAAAGAGGGGTTTGGATTTCGGTGGTGCATTCAACGAAGATAGAAGAAGCTATGATCGGATTCCTTTGGTCTCTAAATTTCTGGTTTGTGGTTTGAGCAAGAATCTGAAATTTTGCATCAAAAATCATGAAAAAAAAATGAAAGAGGGATAGTTGAAAAATTCTGTCCACTCTTTTGTTCGTCCGATCATTGAAACAGGGGAGGCAATAAGGTGAAAACATTCTGGCTTTGATTTTTCTTCTTTGGCTTGTGGATGAGCTGCGGTTTTGTGTCAATTGCCGGGTGTTGTGGTTGTTGGATGAAGAACGAAGTTGTAACAGTGGATGTGCGGTGTGGGTTCCTTGTGGGACGTTGATCGCGCGACAAAGACGATGCGAGGTAAAAAAAATTATGATTTTTAATTGTAGATAGTATAAAATTTATTTTAGTTAATTATAAAATGTAAATAAAAAATAACAAAAAAAAATTACTCAAATAGAAATTTAATAAATCAATTGTGAAAATTTACTTAGAATATTTAGTTAATAATTCAAATCAAATCAAGTTAATATTTGATTAATTGTAAATTATCGAACATGAGGATTAATTGAGTTAATAGAACTAAATTAACTAATATTCTAAATTAGGATTAGAAAATAGTTTTCCAACACATTAATAGCTTTATTTAATATTAAAAGTTGAAATTTAACAATTCAAGTAGTTGAAAACAAAAAAAAAAATAAATAAATAAATAAACTTCTTGAATTAAAAAAATATTTTATAAGAAAATATTAAAATATTAAACTTCGAAATTAAACTTAGAACGTCTAGCAGTCTTATTTTGTTTGTAATTAAATTTATTGTGATGTTAATAAATTATTTAAATTACGAAGATTAAGTTATTAAAAATCTAATTTTTATGAAAAGACTTGTAAATAAATTAGTAAAGTTTTACATTCAAATTGAGAAATAATTCGAAATTGGTTGACATTGATTTCGAGATTACATAAATTATTTTAGAGATTATTTAAGTTTAAGAATAACTTGAATAAGATTAAACATGAATTAGGGACTTAGAGAAACGTTATCTATTGTTGAATCTCAGATATCATCATTTTGGAGTACCTAACGTCTCGACGGAAAGCAAGGAGCCCCGAAGATCGACAAAACCAGGTGGACGTGACCTCCTTGCTCATTTGTATTATATGGATTTATGATTCAAAGCATTTAATTGAATAGTTCTAGGTTATTAGAATTTTAGTAGGAAATTGATTTGAAATTGTTTTGATCTGTGTGAATAATGTGTGATATATGATGAATTATTTAATTCATGCGAAATCAGCTCATGACATGATCTTGCATTTGGATTTACTCAAATATAGCATGCATGATTAGGAGCATATGCATTTAAATCTTATTGTTTACTCGCGCATCTTATCATGTAACTTGCATGCCTAGTTTGTGTTATTTTTCATGTGTATTATGTGATGCTTGGTATATTAGAGATTGTTTATAAAACTAAAAGAAGACGATGGTGTATTAAGAACCCACGTACCAGTACGATTGACGAGCCTGAAGCGGATCGAGGTGGCATCTCCTATATGTCACCGCTTGAGATAGTCGAGCCACAAGGCGGGTCGTAGGTATTCCCACCTAGAGCTGACTGTGACAGCTCGAAGTCTTTGAGAGATGATACGATGCATGGGTAAGTACGCTTTCCTTGGTTGTGATGTGAGTATCGATTGGATTTAGACGGTTATTGGAACCCTCTGAGATTTGATTGGATCACTGGGAATACCGAGATGCATCTCAACCCTCTTCCGGTCTTAGACCCCGACTAAAACAAATGAATGTTGAACGCCTAATGTTTGAAAATATTTGTAATGTTTTGAATCGGGTCTGTATAATGTATGTGATGTGTAGGATCGATCCACTGAGCTTTCGAGCTCACTCCCATTTCTATCTTTCAGGTACACATGGACTTAGAGTACTGTAACCTACATCAGAAGACTCGCACTTTAGTTGGACACCTCACAGGGAGGTCGTCCAGGATAGGTGACTTGAAGGTTAAGTTTTATTTATTTCACTGAATTGTTCTAATGTATTTACATTGGTTTAACTTCGATTGTTTTATCTTTCATTGGCTTTCCTTGTATAATGATTTGGTTCAGATGAATAGTTTTAAAGGTATTCCGTAGCATGACTTATGATTTATTCGAAAAAATTATTGCGATCTTCTATCTTGCACAAAATATCTTTATAGACATTGATTTGAGAACTAAAGGTTATGAACTGAATTTTGAAGTAAAAGATTTTGATAGAATGAAACTTTTAGGTAGCATCTCAATTTTTGATGGGCGACGATCCACACGTTAGGTAAAACGTGAATGGAGGTCCGGCCAAAAATTGGGGTGTTACAAATATGGTATTAGAGCTCAGTATTTTGATGCACTGGGCTAGATTTGAGTTCATAGGATATGATTTTCACTGAAATGAAGATTTTGTTGAATTTGATTTTACTGAAAATGAATTTTTATCAGATTTGCTTTCATTGAAAAATGAATTTTCTTAAATATGATTTAAAAAAAAGGGTAGCATGGGTAGAGTCTAGAGGAAAGTAAGTGATGCCAACAGGATTGAGTACTGTTAGTTGATGCGACCCAAGAAGAGGTAATAATTATTAATAGTTGACCTGTTTTCAAAGTAAAGACCCCTGAAGGGCTGATCTGGTTAGATCTTCTTCTTCGGAAGTATGTACCTAAGGGCTAACCTTTATGTTAATTAGAGGTCCCTAGAAGGTTTCATTATCATTCAAGATGGACCCATGGAGACGGTACTCGAAATGGATGGCATAATGACAAATAACTGTGTAAAATTGGATAGAAATTGATGTTAGGTGGCTAGAAGTCTAGGAAAAGACTAGGGTGAAGCCAATGTGCTTGAATTACAGTTGTAGGTGTGATTCGAGGTGATGGTGTCATATAGAAGTTTTATGGACTCAAACGTGGCAATCCTACAGAAGGATATCAGGCCAAGTGAAGTAATGAGACCCTAGGTCTAGGTAGAGAGCAAGTGCTGTCCAGAAAACGCAGTGGATTAGAAATAAATTAAAAGCTTTTAGGACATAGGTTAGCAACTGATAACGTGTTTGAACGCACACTTGTTTGGTCAGAACCCGAGTTTGGGAGGAGACTGTATCTCTGATCTCTATGTAGGATGGAGTGCATAGGGATTCGGGGTTATAGAAGAATCCTGAACTCGAAGAATGACGGACCATGTTTGGTGAGTGATCAATTTCTGTGGCTGAACCTGTACGCACTGTATTGTACTGGGGTGGGGCGGTACAGTATGGTGGGACTTGTGTCAGCCTTAGAGTAAGTCTACGGATGCACATGTTACATTGTGCCTAATCAACACAATGGAACATGGCAACGGCAGATATCGAGACACTTGCGCCATTGTTTGGGTGTAATGTAATTCTGGGTGGAAGTCAGTGTGGAAGGGCGAGTGTGGGATGGGGCACACGGACCTGGAAGCACTGATGAAAGCTTTAGAATTGTATTATACTAGTGTGTATTACTTGCGTAGTTGTGGCATTAGTGTTTGATATATATATATATATATATATATATATATATATATGTATATAGTTTGATTATTTAAGTAATATAACCTGAACTCTTTTACCTGGAGACAGACGAAATGCTGCCGACTTAGAAGCATAAACCCCTAGACAACCGAGACAAATCGAGAACTTAGAGACTATGCACCTAGAGTCACCCTAGCAGAAGAAATGCGAGATAGCATGGGAATATAGGAAGTGGTGGTCAGTAAGATGGGTCACGACACCGAAAGAAAATAGAAGATAGCTATATACAGATGTATACATATAAAATAAACGTTGTTTTTCAACTTAACATGAATAGACCATGGAACGCCGAGTTACATTCTTGACTCATAGTTTATGTTAGGAGGTTAGAGATGAACTTGTACTGAGTGGTGAGAACACGTCGAGAGCGGCAATGACTTGAGAGACTTTAGTAATCCTGGAATTGACAACAAAGATTTCTTAGAAAAGTGAGATTGGAGATTACTCCAGGACTTGTGGAACACGTGGTGTAGACTCTACAGTCATTGGCATTACCACAGTTATCAGTGCCTACTTAAACATAGGTACAGTCATCAGTGCAACTAGAGCCTCAGATGCGGCTACAACTTCAAATTCATCAGATAGATAGGCCTACAGATACGGTGCCAGGGACTAGATCAGTTATTTATAACAAGGAATAGTGGGAATTGTTCAATGAATTCCAGAAATTGAAACCTAGGTACGTTTTAAGACGTGGCTGATCCATTTTCGGTGGAAAGGTGGCTTATCAAAATGAATCAACATTTGAAGGCTATGGGAGTAACTAGACCTAGAGGGATGACATTCATGGCATACAAATTGGTGGGACACGCGTATTATTGGTGGAAGACAAGTGTGAATGACTTAGAATAGGAATAAGCAGGAAAGTCAAGCATAAGAGGGCACCGTCAGAGCAAATTGTTGGAGGCTCGAAAGAGAAGCAATATCGGTAACAGAGCAACAATCTCGATAGGATAGGCCAAGACAAATGAACGGTGAGGAAAAGTGGGTGTAGACCAAGGAATTTAGATCGTGTTAGTTGGTTATCGCTAAATTAGAACAAGGAAATAAAGAGTGCGATCATACCAGCACTAATGTACCGGATCTCATCAAAACTCGCGGTTAAGTGTGCTTGAGAGAGAGTAGAAACAAGCTAGATCAGAGAAGTGATAGTAGGAAAAAAATTGTATAGCTGAGGTCTCAAAGAGTGAAGTATTAGAGGTTATTCTCAGAATTGGGGGCAAATGGTGAAAACCTTGTAGCTAATAGTAACACGACATGTGTGATTAAGTAAGTGCAAGCAACAAGATGGAGCACTAGCTATTGTACGTTTTCATTCGCGGTGACATACGTAGTCTTGTTGAAGATCTTATCAAATATGGAGAGTAAAAAAGGCAATTTTTGTAAGTTAACCATTGGATTTATTCAAAGAGAACCTTCAGGCTAGGAAGACTTCTCCCTCTGTCCGATTTCAATAGATGTTTGAACAGATACAAGCCAAATTTCCTAGAACAGTTCAGTTCATCTTTTATTTTATACCAGAGAGGAAAACATCTACTATATATGGTCGGTGGATGAAGAAATGTTTAGTTGATGTTGATAATGTGACTCAATGTATTGCTCTAATAAGGGTTAATGATCAATACTTAACAAACGTTCTCGTGTAGATTAATGCTGAATGTGGTGGCTTAAACTCTTTATTGTCAGTCGAACAATCTTCTTCTAGTTTTTGAATTTCTAAGGCTCCAATTATGAGTTTGGGAATGGATGTTTCACATGGTATTTCCGGCCAGTATGATCTACCCTCTATTACTGCAATAGCTGACTTAAGATGATGACTATTGATTTCTCAGTATAGGGCATCTGTATGAACAAAATTGTGTAAGGTTGAAACAATAGAATAATATAATAAAATAAGTAACTATTTGAGCCATGTATATTAGAACCTTATTTCAAAAGCTATAGTAGTCTATAACGAAAACTGCAGGACTATAGGATGAATGAAAATAAAAATGTTGAAATAGCTCAAGTTTATCCAAGGAGAGAGCATATACAAGATTATGGGTAAGCTTCCACAATTCTTTTATGGATAGGTCGTGAATGTCACGTGGTGGACTGATTGTTCTTCTTAGCACTAATTCAGAAAGAAGACTATGTTCACAAATTTTCTTACTAAAGCTAGGGCATACATTATTCCAAAATCACCAATGACAATTGAAGATAGGATGTCTAAAGCTAGAAGGTGATAGCTATTATGGTTTTGTTTAGTTAGGGGAAAGATTTGAAGAAATCTTAATTGATTTTCAGAAAATGTTTTCAAAGAAACACTAAACTCGCATTCAGTAGTATTACAAGAAAATAAATCTAGTGCGAGTGAATTGATATCCTAATTATATTCATAAATATGCAAAATACAATTTAGTAGTATGCGGAAGGATTCTCGATGTAGGATCAGAATAGCATAGTGGGAATGTAGTGGATCATTGGAAAGATGGATCGCGTGATGACACTAATAACTTGACTCAAATCTTGAAGATAAAATTTTACGAGTGCTACGTTACAAGTTGATATAAAAAAATTATTTTGTAGAGAAATAAGAATTTAAAATAATATAACATACATATGATGAAACATAGTATTAAAAAATTTTATAGATTAGTAAAAATAGTAACTAGAAAGGGAGAATAAATTGAAAATTAAAAAATAATTATACATAGAATAAAAAAATTAAAATGAATAGGAAATTACATTATAAACATATAGTTATAAGTATATAACAAGGTTTAAGGTGATTAGATATAAAATATATATATAATCGAAAAATTAAGAAACAAACCAGAATTTTCTAGTTGAGTGGAATCCCGAATCATTTGGGCGTTGCAGTGGGCGGTGAATCCCGATCTCTCTAGACGATTGAAAGAGAAGAAGAACGCTGCAACTTCGGATTTCTAGGTTGGACGAGCTCAACTCACATGAAGTAAGCTGGAAATGAGGAAACGAGCTGAAGATTTGGATTCTGGTTTCTATGTTAGCTTCACGAACAGCAAAGAAGAGAGAACAAAAACTCAAGAACCAGAAATTTAATTTAAATTTCTGGGTTTGAAACCAGAAAACAGAGAAATCAAATCTCTAAGGTTAATTTGAATTTCTAGGTTTCAAACTCTCAAGGGGGACATTGAAATGACCAAAACAGAGGAATCAAATCTGATATTGTCTTGAGATGATGAACCGTGGAACATAGCATTGAGGAAAATCAGGAAATCGTTGCTAGCGGATTGCAGCTGCTGTTGGACAAAGAAGAGGGTCGCCGTGATTTGGGGTGAATAACAGAGGAATTGGTGTGTTGTAAATTGGGCGAACAGCAAAAGAAACCTGGAGTTAGTTGCTGGACCTCTGTGTGACGCTCAAACGAAGAAGAAAAAGAGATTTCTGCTGCCGTTGCTGGACTAAGAACATTCGTGAAGAAGAAGAAACGAAAATAGAGGAAGAAGAGTATTGGCGATGTGATTGTGGTTTGTATGTGTTGCTGCTACTGATGGACGAGGAGGGGAAAATCAGAAAGTTTGCAGATTTTCATTGTTACTGGTCTGTGGAAACAAAGAAGAGGCAAAGACGGAGTTTTGGGTTCTAGCCGGTCATGAAAACAGAGGCGCCTTGTGAGGCTGGTCGTTGGGTTCAACAGAAGGAAAATAGAACACAATCTAGTCTGGATTTAAACTGCTGCTGATGAAACGAAGGGAAGAAGATGAAGAACGGTGAAAATGGTGGAATGAACCAGTTGTTACTGGTTTTGGGAGATGAAGAACGATCGAAAGAGGGATTTGGATTTCGGTGGTGCATTCAACGAAGATAGAAGAAGCTATGATCGGATTCCTTTGGTCTCTAAATTTCTGGTTTGTGTTTTGAGCAAGAATCTGAAATTTTGGATCCAAAATCATGAAAAAAAAAATGAAAGAGGGATAGTTGAAAAATTCTGTCCACTCTTTTGTTCGTCCGATCATTGAAACAGGGGAGGCAATAAGGTAAAAACATTCTGGCTTTGATTTTTCTTCTTTGGCTTGTGGATGAGCTGCGGTTTTGTGTCAATTGCCGGGTGTTGTGGTTGCTGGATGAAGAACGAAGTTGTAACAGTGGATGTGCGGTGTGGGTTCCTCATTGGACGTCGATCGTGCGATGAAGACGATGCGAGGTAAAAAAAAATTATGATTTTTAATTGTCGGTAGTATAAAATTTATTTTAGTTAATTATAAAATGTAAATAAAAAATAAGAAAAAAAATTACTCAAATAGAAATCTAATAAATCAATTGTGAAAATTTGCTTAGAATATTTAGTTAATAATTCAAATCAAATCAAGTTAATATTTGATTAATTGTAAATTATCGAACATGAGGATTAATTGAGTTAATAGAACTAAATTAACTAATTTTCTAAATTAGGATTAAAAAATAGTTTTTCAACACATTAATTGTTTTATTTAATATTAGAAGGTGAAATTTAACAATTCAAATAGTTGAAAACAAATAAATAAATAAATAAATAAACTTCTTGAATTAAAAAATCTTTTATAAAAAAATACTAAAATATTAAACTTCGACATTAAACTTAGAACGTCTAGCAGTCTTATTTTGTTCATAATTAAATTTATTGTGATGTTAATAAATTATTTAAATTACGAAGATTAAGTTATTAAAAATCTAATTTTTATGAAAAGACTTGTAAATAAATTAGTAAAGTTTTACATTCAAATTGAGAAATAATTCGAAATTGGTTGACATTGATTTCGAGATTACATAAATTATTTTAGAGATTATTTAAGTTTAAGAATAACTTGAATAAGATTAAACATGAATTAGGGACTTAGAGAAACGTTATCTATTGTTGAATCTCAGATATCATCATTTTGGAGTACCTAACGTCTCGACGGAAAGCAAGGAGCCCCAAAGATCGACAAAACCAGGTGGACGTGGCCTCCTTCCTCATTTGTATTATATGGATTTATGATTCAAAGCATTTAATTGAATAGTTCTAGGTTATTAGAATTTTAGTAGGAAATTTATTTGAAATTGTTTTGATCTGTGTGAATAATGTGTGATATATGATGAATTATTTAATTCATGCGAAATCAGCTCATGACATGATCTTGCATTTGGATTTACTCAAATATGACATGCATGATTAGGAGCATATGCATCTAAATCTTATTGTTTACTCGCGCATCTTATCATGTAACTTGCATGCCTAGTTTGTGTTATTTTTCATGTGTATTATGTGATACTTGGTATATTAGAGATTGTTTATAAAACTAAAAGAAGACGATGGTATATTAAGAACCCACGTACCGGTACGATTGACGAGTCTGAAGCGGATCGAGGTGGCATTTCCTATATATCACTGCTTGAGATAGTCGAACCACAAGGCTGGTCGTAGGTATTCCCACCTAGAGCTGATTATGACAGCTCGAAGTCTTTGGGAGATGATACGATGCCTGGGTAAGTACGCTTTCTTTGGCTGTGATGTGAGTATCAATTGGATTTAGACGGTTATTGGAACCCTCTGAGATTTGATTGGATCACTGGGAATATCGAGAGACATCTCAACCCTCTTTTGGTCTTAGACCCTGACTAAAACAAATGAATGTTGAACACCTAATGTTTGAAAGTATTTGTAATGTTTTGAATCGGGTCTGTATAATGCATGTGATGTGTAGGATCGATCCACTGAGCTTTCGAGCTCACTCTTATTTCTATCTTTCAGGTACACATAGACTTAGAATACTGTAACCTACGTCAGAAGACTTGCACTTTAGTTGGACACCTCACAGGGAGGTCGTCCAGGATAGGTGACTTGAAGGTTAAGTTTTATTTATTTCACTGAATTGTTCTAATGTATTTACATTGGTTTAACTTCGATTGTTTTATCTTTCATTGACTTTCCTTGTATAACGATTTTAGTTTAGATGAATAGTTTTAAAAGGTATTCCGCAGCATGACTTATGATTTATTCGAAAAAATTATTGTGATCTTCTATCATCCACAGAATATCTTTATACACATTGATTTGAGAACTAAAGGTTATGAACTGAATTTTGAAGAAAAAGATTTTGATAGAATGAAACTTTTAGGTAGCATCTCAATTTTTGACGGGCGACGATCCATACGTGAGGTAAAACGTGAACGGAGGTCCGGCCAAAAATTGTGGTGTTACAGGTTAGGTTCGTATTTCCTCAACATAGATACATGGAATATGTTATGTGCTGAAGTCATCCGATTTGGTAAGTCCAACTCATAAGCACATTCCCCGATTCTTCTAAGTATTTCAAAGGGTCTGACAAACCTTGGAGATAACTTCCCTTTGAATTCGAACCTTTCGATATGAGGACTGACTCTCAGAAATACTTTGTCCCCAACTTGGAACTCTAATGGTTTTCTCCTTTTGTCTGCGTAGCTCTTTTGACGACTGTGCACAGTAGTCAGTCTCCTTTGTATTAAATTGACTTAGTTGCTCGTTTCTTCCACCATGTCTGGCCTAGTTAATACTTGATCTTCTAGTTCTGTAACACCCTGATTTTCGATCGGACCTTCGTTCACGTGTGGATCATCGCCCGATGAAAATCGAGATGCTACTAAAATTCTTTTTTGTCGAAAATATCTTTTCTTCAAAATACAGTTCATCATTTTTTAATTCTCAAGTTCAAGTCCATAAAGATATCTGTACAATATAGAAAATCATAGTAAGTCCTTCAAATAAATTTTAAGTACAGCAGCGAAAACACTTTTCAAACTAATTAGTTAAATCAATCTGTTACACGAGGAAAGCCATCGAAAAATGAAACAATTGAAATTAAACCAATGAAAACATGTTACAATAATCCAGTGAAATATCTAAAGCAAGACTTCCAAATCACCTATTCCCGACGACCTTCCCATATGGTGTCCAAACAAAGTGCGGGTCTTCTAACGTGGTCAATAGATCCTACGTCCAAGTGTACCTGAAAAATATAATGGGTGAGCTCGAAAGCCTAGTGGATCATCTCTACACATCACATGCATTATATAGACCCAATCCAAAACATTACAAGCACTTTCAAACATTAGGCGTTTCAAACATTTATTTGGTTTTGGGTTGTAGTTAAGACTGGAAGAGGGTTGAGATGCCTCTCGGTATTCCCTGTGATCCAATCCAATCATAATCATAGAAGCTTCAGATGGTAGCATCTAAAATCAATCATGTCTCAGTATCACAGTCCGAGAGAGTGAAACTCACTATGGAGTCGTGTAATCTCCCAAAGACTTCGAGCTGATATAAACAGCTCCAGGGCGGGAATACCTACAATCTGCTTTTCGATGCGACAATCGTACCTGTACGTGGATTCTTAATAAACCTTCGTCTTCTTTTAGTTTAATACAGTTGATTCAATCACACCAAAGCATTATTCATATCATAGCAAGCAAAACAAATAATATCCAACATTGGCATGGTAAAGTAAATGATCAAACGATGAAATCTATAAGCATAGTCTCATATAAAAGCATGCCATGATCAAGAAACCAATCATCACACAACATTCAACAATACCAACAATTCAATTCAAATTTCCTAAAAATATTAACAACCTAGAATCTATTCAAACAAATGTCTTGAATTTTAAATCCGCATAATACATGTGAGAGAGAAAATCACGCCCACGTGGTCTTGCCAATTCTCTAGGGTTTTCTCTTCGTCGCGAATGATCATCCTAAGAAAATCGATCTGCAATAGTAATTATATTATGATAATTTTTTAACTAAAGTTTCACACTAATTTCACTACTTATTATTTAGTAATTCTTTTAACTAATCAAAGTGATTTTAGTAATCACCTTATGTTCTTGGTAATTACGTATTCTTCAATTTATGTTGTAATTAAATCATTCATGAAATGATTACGAACAAAATAAGATTTCTATTTGTCGCATCTTTAGTCTAGTTCGTGGTTGAGGTTCCTAGTATTTTCCTATTAATAGAGTTTTCGCAAAAATCATTTTATAATATTGATCCAATCAATTTTCATTCATTTAATTATCTAATTTAAATGCTTGACTACTTGGATAAGCACTCAATTTAATGATCCTAATTGAAATACTAAAATTAGATACTTAAATGAATATGCAAAAGATTCATTAGTTGATCTTTTTATTCCTCAAACCTTAATATTTTGTCATTCTAAGATAGATAGGTTTATCCAAACTTTATTGTTCGAATCAATTCGCATCAATTGAAATCTTTGCAATTTCCTTGATTTAAACTTTGGATTATTTGAAATTCATTCATTTATTAATTTTGATTATTTCCCAATCTTAGCATTTAAAATTCCTAATTCTAACTAGTGCATATTATTGTCTAAGAATTTCCCTATACTTTCTTATAATTTAATCTATATCGACAGGTCTCTTATATTTAGATTATCAATTAACTAAGTTGAAATTGTATAATCTGAATTCATGAAATTCTTACCTCTTTAAATTTGAGCAATTTCTGATTGATGAAAACACCCATCACAATGCATCACTGAACCATATTCTGCTCACCGTCCCGCCAACAGTTGCACCGTTTCTCTGTTCTCCTTCTTCCTTCTTCGGTCCACGGTCAACACCAATA
Organism: Tinospora cordifolia; assembly: GCA_030144865.1. NCBI lineage: Eukaryota > Viridiplantae > Streptophyta > Magnoliopsida > Ranunculales > Menispermaceae > Tinospora > Tinospora cordifolia. The sequence goes on from JAJIYU010000289.1 coordinate 13,279, forward strand.
CCAACACATCACACTTCACGGTTATCACGCACCATCACAAAATCATGAATTAGAAATGAAAAACGATCTCCAATTATTGTTTCTTCTCCTCCGCTTTCTCACGACGTGGCACGATCGCGATGTTACGGGGTGTTACAAGTTCACCCCAACAGATAGGTGATCTGCAAGGTCTTCCATAGAGAGCGTTGAATGAAGCCATTTTTATGCTTGCATCATAACTGTTGTTATAGGCAAACTCCGCCAAGTGTAAGTACTTGCTCCAATTTCCCTTGAAGTCTAAAACGCAAGACCTGAACATATCTTCCAAAATCTGGTAAATCTCTCAGATTGACCATCTGTCTGAGGGTGAAAGGTTGTACTCATGGTGAGCTTAGTACCCATCTCTTTCTGTAGACTCAGCCAGAACTGTGAAGTAAAGCGAGAGTCTTTATCAGACATAATAGTCTTGGGTACACCATGAAGTCTGACGATTTCTTTCACATAAATTTCTCCCAACTTGCTAACTTGTTCTGTGGGTCTGATTGGCATGAAGTGAGCCACTTTGGTGAGACGATCCATTATCACCCAAACAGTGTCTTCTCCTTTTTGGTTCCTAGGTAAACCATTGACGAAGTCCATGGGAATGTTATCCCACTTCCATTCAGGGATTGGGAGTGGTTGTAACATTCCAAAGGATTTTCGGTGTTTTACTTTCACTTGTTGACATGTTAAGCACTTAGAGACGTATTTAGCTATGTCCCTTTTCATTCCTCTCCACCAGTAGGTTTTCCTGAGGTTTTGGTACATCTTATCCCCACCAGGGTGCATGGTATACTTAGTCTGATGAGCTTCATCAAGTATGACCTGCTTGCTCTGTCCCTGCTAAGGTACACATATCCTTTCCCCGAGCCTTAGGATGTTTTCAGCATCCATCCTAAAGTTTGTATGCTTTCCTTACGTGACTCCTTCAATTAGTTGAGCAAGCCACTTGTCTTGCTTCTATTCATCCCTGATCTGATGTAATAGGTCCAGTTGACAAGACATATTGTAAAGATATGCTTCTTTTTCGTTAAGTTTTACACCCAACCTAAAATCTTCAATCAACTGGTACATCTGGCCTTTTTGTTCTTCATGTTTGTTGAACTTCCTACTCAAAGCATCAACCACTACATTGGCCTTCCTTGAATGGTAGTGTAGCTCAAAATCATAGTCTTTCAAGAATTTCATCAATCTTCGTTGCCTGAGGTTCAACTCCTTTTGGTGTAGATGTACTTCAAGCTCTTGTGATCTGAAAACAACTTAAATTTCTTTCCATAAAGGTAGTATCTCCAACTTTTTAGTGCAAACACAATGGCCGCTAGCTCTAGGTCATGAGTAGTGTAATTTTTCTCATGGACCTTCAATTGTTTTGAGGCAAAAGTGATGGCTTGCTTTTCTTGCATTAGGACTCCGCCCAATCTACTCGGTGAAGCATCAGCATACAGAGTAAGTAATACCAGGAGTTGGGGTGACTAGAATAGGAGCCGTCGTCAATCATGTCTTTAATTCTTGGAATGACCATTTACATTTCTCATCCCACTGGAACTTAACTGCTTTTCTAGTCAACTTAGTCATAGGTTCTGCCAACTTGGAAAAGTCCTTAATGAACCTTCTGTAGTAGCCTGCCAAACCCAAGAAACTTCTAATTTTTGCTACTGTCTTGGGTTGTTTCCGGTTCATAACAGCTTTCACTTTCTTTAGATCTACAGAGATGCCTTTTGTTGATACAACGTGGCCTAGGAACTTTACAGTTTCCATCCAGAACTCGACCTTACTGAATTTAGCATATAGCTAGTTTCTTCTGAGGGTTTCTAGCATGATCCTCAAGTGTTCTAGGTGCTCAACTTCTGACTTAGAGTAGATTAGTATATCATCCACGAATACTACTAAAAACTAGTCAAGGTACTGTCTGAACACTCGGTTCATCAAATCCATGAAGGCAAAACTAGTCAAGGTACTGTCTGAACACTCGGGCATTGGTCAAACCAAAGGGCATCACGATGAACTCGAAGTGTCCATATCTTGTTCTAAAGGTTGTCTTGTGGATGTTAGACTTTTGAATCCTCAGCTGATGGTATCCTGACCTAAGATCAATTTTAGAGAAATGAGTGGCTTCTCGTAATTGATCAAATAGGTCGTCAATCCTTGGTAAAGGATATTTATTCAAGATTGTAGCTTGATTCAACTTTTGGTAGTCGACACACAATCGCAAGGAATCATCCTTCTTTTTCACGAATGGTAGTGGGGCTCCCCAAGGTGATTCACTTGGCCTGATGAAACCTTTCTCCTTAAGCTCGTCCAGTTGAGTTTTTGGCTCAATTAGTTCTATTGGCGCCATTCTATAAGGAGGTATGGCTATAAGGTTGGTTGCAGGGTGAAGTTCAATCTTGAACTCTAGCTCTCTTGTTGGTGGTAGTCCAGGTAAGTCATTTGGGAACACATCTTCGTATTCACAGACTACAACTAGGTCATGAATATTTTTCAAGTCAGTAGGTTCTTCTTCAAAGAGTTCCTCAAACTCATCCGTCTGCTTCAAACAATTTAACAAGGCTAGGGTTGGACTCCTTGGTAGTCTCCACATATCCCCATTGATTTTAAAGATCTCCCCAGAAGGTAATGTTATGGTTACCCATCTCTTAGGACAATCTATCTGGGCCTGGTACTGATCTAACCAATTCATCCCCAAGATTACATCATAGCTATAGAAAGTTAGGGTATACAGGTTGACTGTTAAAAGTTTATCTCCAAACCTAAGGTTGCAACTACACATCCTTTTTGAATTCACAGTGGTCATTGTTGGTATGGACAGATTCAAAGTCATAGGCATTGTTTTTGTCACAAGTTGTAACTTATCAGCTACTTTTTTAGAGATAAAAGATTTTGAGGCACCCGAGTCAAACATATAGTCTAACAACAACATTAAACAATAGGAATGTACCTTCTACTACAAGGGCCTGATCTTCTTGGGTCTCAACTATGAACATTCTAGCCTGGTTCTAACCACGACCCTGGTTTTTCCCTTAATTGGCATTCTGATTTTGTTTGGCTTGAGGTTGCCCATTCTGACTTCCCCCCTGAGTATTTTGTTGTTGCTGCTGGGAAGCCTGAGCTGGTGCAGTTGGGCAATTTTTCACCAAATGACCCTTCTGCTTGCATACATAACACAATTCCAACCTCTTATCTTCTTCCCTTGACTTGTCTTTGTTCTACCCCTGTTTCTGTGGAACCTTACCACTTTTGCTTTCCTTCAGGGTCCCTTGTTGGTCCTTTCCATTTCCATTCCGCTTACTCTTTCCTCTCAACCTTTGTTCCAGGTTGAGTTCTTTTTTTCCAGGATTCAAGCTCGTTCTACAACTTCCTTATAGGTTCAGAGGCCCAATATCATGATAACCTTTCGGATCTCGATCTTGAAACCCTATGCAAATCTGTTGGCCTTCATTCTTTCTTCCCAGATCAGTTCTTGAGAGAATTTGGCAGGCTCAGTAAATTTTCTCTCCTATTCAGTTACTGTGAGATCCCTCTGGTTGAGTCTCACGAAGTCTTCTTGCAACTTTCTGAGAGTTGCCTCTGGAAAGAATTTTTCATAAAATTTTTCTCTGAACTCTTTCGAGGTCATAGTCGCAATGTCAGTGTTGGGATCCATTTGCATCATTCTCCACCATCCACGGGTTGGTCCTTTGAAATGGTGTGTGGCTAGTGTTACTCGTCGTGAACCCATCACCTTCAGCATATTTAGTAACTCTTCCATCTCCTGGTACCAGTGATCGGTAGAAATGCAGTCAATAGTTCCATCAAATGAGGGAGGGTGAAGCTTTTGCAAATCTAGCAGCATCTTCTGTCTTTCATCTTCTAGGTCTTCTAGATTCCTTTGACGTTCCTAAGGTATTGGTACTAGGACTTGGACTGGAATAGGCTCAGGTGTTTGAGGCTGCGGAGCCACCTGAGGGATTATCTGTGGAAGTGTCTTTCTCAGTTGATCTAGTACCCTCTGTGACATTTCATACATCATGGCTTGCATCTGTGCCTCCATTCGTGCCTCCATCCCAGCAGGCTGTTCCTGCTCTTGTTCAGTCTCCTCAAAGGTGGTGGATCGAGTTACGTACCTCCTAGCTCTCGCCATTTTCTTGTAAAATTGAGCAAAGTGTCAGCATGTGTCAAATATTCGTGCTATCATGGCTCTAGATTCAGTTTCTAGGTTCTCGATTTGTTCAGTGGCCTAAAGTCTTTCTTCTAGGTTCTTTTCATGCGTGGGTACAGGATTTGGTCTCAAAGCAAATAAACATTACAACATGCATATCACACAATCACACAATCAAGCTAGCATAGCAAAGTTCTAAGCTTCCACTTAAGCTTTTAGGTTCAAGTGTCCCATACCACTCTACCTCTTCTACTTAGGCTTTCACTCAGAATAGAGCCGCACCCAAACAATTTCGCAGATTGCTCGATAACTAAGGTTCCCGAGCCCACTATACTCAATTGTCCCATACCAACGAGCATAGAGAAACCCATTCTGCCAGAGTTACCAATCATTCACCACACATGGTCCATCATTCTCCGAGTCCAGGCGTCCCCCCTAACCTAATTTCCTATACATTCCATACTACATAGAATCCAAAAATTAGATAAGCTTCCCGGTCTTCTGTCCTGATCAAACAATTTTCTGTTTTCACACAAGTTTCAGTCTCTAGACTATATCCTAGAGTTTTATGCTTTTAATCCGCTGTGCCACCCATGGCTACACCCGTTTCTACCTAAAGTCCTTTATCTGGACCTAGGGTTTGGTTCTGGTTGACTTACAACCTCTATCTGGTCATGATACCACCTTTGGCATCTTTTTTTATTTCTAATCAATTCCTTGCCCTAATTTTTCACCATCTAATTTTCTTTTACCGAAAATAAGAGTGTTCTTCAACTCCGACTACTCATATAAACTCGTGGGACAACCTCCAGATCGGGTGGCGAGACCGACGTCTGCTTAGCAACCACACTTTCTAGGGCAGGATAACCTACCTCCCTTTCAATGTTTAACTTTACTCGGGACAAGGCTTACCCACTATTAGCTTCAACTTGTAGTATGTGTATCCAAAAAAAAAACATTTTCAAAACATATATTTCCTTTTTGAAAACACTTTCTAAAACATTCATCAATTTCAGAATAGAAGGTAGGGCATTCTAAATTCAATTCAATACAATGTGAAGCCCTAATTTGGGTTTCTGATTCTTGCCAAGCAACTAATGTTTGACTTTCTATCTCTAGCCTAATCAACACATGTTTAGGCTTAATTTTCTATCTTAAACCCAAGGCACCTAAAGCCTTGGCTCTGATATCACCTTTGGTATCATAGTAACTTTCTAATTCTTGCCTAGTTCATCTACTAACTAAGCTCTGATACCACACTTGGTATCAGATGAAAATTTCTGTTCTTGGCCCAACAACCAATGCCTAAGCTCTGATACCACCTTTGGTATCAAAGAAAACTTTATGTTCTTGGCCAGCAACTAATGCCTAGGTTCTGATACCACACTTGGTTTCAGAGGAAACGTTCTATTTTTGGCCCAGCAACTAATGTTTTGGCTCTGATACCACACTTGTAACACCCTAACCCTTGTATCTTTTAAGTAGTGTACATTGCTACCGTTCTCTTGACAGTGGATTGAACAAAATGGCAGGTCGGACCGATGCTACATTACAAGTGATACACACTTGTTCTTTTCTTTTCAATATCTCATGCCTTTGTATAAAATTCAAGAATACAAAATTTTCAATAAAATCAAGGCAAATTAAAAGAGATAAAGAAAATCAAACTATTTTATTCATAATAGAAATTAAAAGTACTAAACTCTTCAAAAAGAACTAATTGTTAGAGTGGAAGACTTCAAAATACTTTTCAATTGGAAAAGCATAAAAACTTTGGGCAACATGTCCTAAAAATTTTAAAATATAATACTGTAAAAGCTTTCTTAGAACTATCTATATCAACTACTCTATAGATTTCATGTTCATGAAAAATAAGAAAGGAAGGAGTGAGCACATAGCCTAGTGGATCCTTTTTGAACAACCATCTTTTGTATTCAAACTCATAACACAATTATAATTCAAACACTTGCAATTATTAGGCGTTTCTAACATCACTTTGTTCAATTCGAGTCTCAGACCAAAATGACCTTTAATCCCTTGATGCTCTTAACTAAGTAAATAGGGCCCACTCGGCATCAACCCGTTAGTGGCACATGTTGGCATCAACCCGTTACACATGGTGACCCACCAGTGGTACACAACCCTCAAGTACTTAGGTTTGAAAACCATATGACCTAACTCATATGAAAATAACATTCATAGTGTCGCCTTGACCACTATGATGGTACGTGGTTATTATCTCCATCGTCTTAGATTAATTCTCATATCATGATCTCATAAAATAAACTTTAGAATATGCAATCAAACTAAAATTCAGAATATACATAGTCTATTCATGAAATACTCATAAAACATGCATCATACTTTAATTTAAAAGCCTAAGCATGATATTAACATGGCATGGATGATATGATTGCTCAAACATTCATCAAAACTAAAATAATTAAATAAACATTTAAAATTCAAGAACTGAAATTGAAAATCTTTGAATTCAGTGAAAAACACACAACAATGAGCATGCCATGAATTTAAATAAGAACAGAAGGGTGTTCTAGACATCAATTACACCTTGTAAAGCTTTTTCTCAAAATTTCGACAATAATTCTCCTACATACTAGTGTCAATGAAGATCGCCCAACTTAATTTTTCAATTCGAGAGAAGAACTTTTCACACACACATGGAGGGAAGATGGGAAGAGGTGCCAAAAAGAAGGCTTATAGAAAATAAGAGGAAAATTCAACTCTTATTTTTGGAATGAATGAAATTGAAAGCCTAGGGGGGTTTATATAGGTTTTTAAAGGGAGCAAAATAGAATGTTTTGAGTTTTTCTTTGAATAAAATACTTTGATTCTCCTTAATTTCATACTTTCTAATTTTTTGAGAAAAATGAGTATTTTTCGGATTTTAGAAATAATTTTCGGAATTAGAAACCCATTTTTTTATTTCAATTTTTTTTTGAAATTTTTAGTAATTTTTGTATTTTAAATTTCGGATTTGATTTGGGCCGTTGGATTGATCTCGGATCAATCAACAGAAATCAGAGTCTTCGAATCTAGACTGTTGGATTTTTCTCGAGCGCATCAACGATCACGATCAATCCAAAACGACTTCGATCTGGGCCATTGGATGATCCTCGAGAGCAGCCTTGTTCGCGATTAGCTAATGCGACTCTGATCTAGACCGTCAAATGATCTTCGAGCGTAGCACGGTTTATGATCTATCAACATGGCTTTGATCTCGACCGTCGAATGATCTTCAATCACAGTGTGCAGATCTCATTTCGGGATTAACGAATTCCATTCTGGCCTCACGATCATCCTCGAGTTTTGTATGCGGATCTCTGGCCGTTGGATTTGATGATCCAGTGGACCCAGGCATTCGATTTGGTTTTAATCTCGTTCGTTTGATCTTGGCAGATCAATTGTGGATCGTAGCATGTATTTTAAGTTTATTTTTTTGTTTTTTCAGTCGAATTTCTTGCTTTCTTTTCGAATTTTGCCAAATCTCGATCTCAATTGACTTTTTAATCCTATTTTCATAAAAAATTGCACATATCTTTGTATTTTTGGCTATGATATCCCATGTTATGCATTATATTCATATATTTTCTTCTAAAAATTTACTAAATTGATTTTTATTCCTCATTTGGGTAAACTATGACTTACCACAATTTTCATTCGTCAATTTCATATAATTTTCTAAATAAAAATTCAAATTTTATATGAACTTTTCGAGATGTTATAGAAAATTAGCAGACTTAGTCAGTCTGTAAACAATAACCCAAATAATATCGTGTATCTACTGAGTCTAAGGTAATCCCATCACAAAACCCATATTGATGTGCTCTCATTTCAACTCAAGAATAGCCAAAGGCAATAGTAAGCTACTGGCTCTCTGGTGTTTTGCTTAAATCTACTGGCACGTGTCACACCTCTTCAATATCTTATTTCATTCTTGGCCACCGATAAGTACGTCGAGCATCATGATACATCTTATTAATGCCTGGATGAACGATATACCTTGAGCAGTGCAACTCTGTTAGTACTCCCTGTCTCAGCTGAGGGTCATTTGGTACCCACAATCATCCTCTGAACCTCAGTGCACCATCACTGTCAATCAACCACTCTACACGAGAAGTGTTGTGTGCCCACTGTTGGCACATCAAATAATCATCATCATCATGAGGATGTACCTCTATGATCTCAGTAAGCAGCATCGGCTGGGCTCTAATCTGTGCATGTTAATTGCATAGTAGATTGACATTAGTATAGGTGATTTATTGCATTTTATAGGAAATAAAGGGAAAATTAGACACATTTGTGCATAATTAGTGGAATGAGCATTCAGATTACGAAATTGCATATTTCATTGCATTTTAGCCTTATTTTCATGTTTTATAGCATTTTTATGAGAAAATGATGTTTGGAGAAGGATTTTTAGTGTAGTGTAGGTTCAAGATAAAGCCAAGAGAGAATTGCATCATGTAGAGGCAAAGAAAAGTGATAATCAAAAGGAAAGCAATAAATTACCATGGCAGGATAACCAGCGATCGAGGTAGCCAAAGGAAGACAAAGAAAAGAAACAACACACTGTTTACCGCAGTTAGTGGTCCAATAACCGCGATAACTAGAATGTGATCATAATGAGAAATAGGTTGACCGTAGTTCACAGAATGGTGGAAATCTAAGTTTTTATTAAAGGACGTGCTGACCGCGATCACTTACTACGGTAACACAAATAATTACCAAGTTTCTCATATTTTTGGGGTTTTCTTAGTATGGGCCTATAAATAAAAAAGGTGATTAGAGTCTAAACATACCTAATTTGAAAAATCCTGACTGCGACAACTCAAGAAGAGAAAAACAAGAGGTTTAAGAAGGGATTGAAGATTTAAATCAAGCTTTAAGTACTTCTAACTTTATTCATTTCTTTTTGATGTTTTCATTTAATTCAATGTCAAGCTAGTTAGTTTTAAATGTCTAGGATGTAAATCTCCAAGTATGAACATGAGATTTCTTATTGAAGTGATCGATTTAAATGCATTATTCTATATTGTGTATGCTTAATCCTTAATGTTTACTATTGACTACCCTGCAAGTGTACAGGTTTGAACTAGTATTAACCAATGAGACTAGATATCATCCTCAGGAAAAATGGATTTAGTAAAATACCTTAAATCCCAGTCTGATGTTGGTTTTCATTTTATCAAGGTTTTGATTGAAGTGAGTGTATCAGCTTCTAAACAAGAATCTAACCTATCGAAAGTGATTAAACTTTGTTTTAGAAAACTTTATAAAGGGTTGTCTAGGATAGTGAATGATACTACATCACATGTGATTCTCGTTTTAGATCATGAAATATCTACACTATGAGTTCTGGCACCTGTAATTGAAACCCTCTCCTAAGGCGCTTCAATATCTATTAGTGTTGTCTTATAATGCCCTCTTCCGAGGTGCATAATTAATAACCTAATGTTGTGTAATTAAAAGTCTTATACAACTCCCCAGATAAGTTAACAACCCTCTGGTCAATCAACTATTCTAAGTCTATACTACGACAACCACTCATCAAACCTTTCTTCCAAGTTAGTCTAATGCCTTGAGTTCATCATGTCTATGGCCAGTAAATATAAAACATTAAGCATACATAATGTAGAATAGTGTTTTTAAATCAACAACTTCAACAAGAGATCACAGTTCATACATTGAACATGCACATCCTAGATAAAGAAAACTAACTAGCTTGACATGAAAGTAATTGAAAGCATTAAACAATAATGAAGAACATTAATCATACTCAAAACTTGATAAAAATCTTCAATCCCTTCTTGAAACCCTTGTTTTTTCCTTTCTCAGCCGTCACAATCTAGTTTTTTTCGAAATAGGCATGTTTTGGCTCTACTAATCTCTCCTATTTATAGGCTCACGCTAAAAAAATTCTAAAAATACAAGAAACCTAACAATTAATCCTATGACTGCGGCCACTATTGTTCTTCAATAAAAATTTGAATTTCCCTCGTTCTATGCACCGTGGTTCATTTTTTGTGCCCACGATCCACATTTTGGTTATCGCGATCTCTGATTGACCGACCACAGTAATCAGTGAGCTATGATCTTATTCTGTCTTCCTTCGGCTACCTCGATCGTCGGTTATTCGACCATGGTCACTTGATGCTTTCCTCATGATTTCCTTTTCTCTTTGCCTTTATATGATGCACTTTCTCCTTTGGCTTTACCTTGAACCTGCAATACACTAGATTTCCTTCCCCATATATTATTTTCTTATAGAAGTGCTTTAAATCTTGAAAACAAAGGATATAATGCAATAAAACATTAAATTCCCTAACCTACATGCTCATGCTACTAATTATGCATAACTTCGCCTAATTCTCCTTTTATTTCCTATAAAATGCCATAAATCACCTATACTAATGTTAACCTACTGTGCAACTAACAAATACCCCCAAACATAGATTGTTGTTCATCCTCAAACAATAACTCTAATTTAAGGGGCTTACCCATGCCATAAAAATACATTCATTTTTCTTTCACTCATTATTGTGACCTCTATCTTCCATCCTTGCAGTATGATTTATTAACACATCCCTAAGGTCATTCAGTTTGTCTAGATTCTCAGTTCATATGCCATTCTTCTTTAACTTCACCTTTTCATCTGCTAGTATCTCAATCATCCTAGACTTGTCGGTGATTTGCAGGTACCATCCTACTCACAAAAATCCTTTCCTAATATTTAGGTACACAAACCCACTCAATTCTCTCCTGTATCTATCTTCTACTCAGTTCAAACTAGAATCAGGATCAGAGGTATTTTCTTTAGGTTGCAACGTAGTCTGGTTTAAAGTACAAGTGTACTAGGAATTTAAATCTAACTTAAGTGTACACTTATAGCAATAATACCAACTTAGTTTGTTTGATTTTCTCAATATAGCTTGATCATTTCTGTTCAATCTTCTGTTTTTCTTCATTCTCACAACCTTATCTTCATGACTTCCCAAACTTATTTCATCCTGTGCATTCCAAATTGTACTCCCATGTACACTTATACGAAAGTAGAAAGTTTAGCTATCACTGACAATAATGAAGTACTGAATAATTATAACTCTTCTCCCTTTTTTTTAGTATCCCCTCCTTCCTTCACATCATTAGAATAGGCAGTATTAAAACTATGAGTGCACACAAATAGGTTCATCTAAGATATTCATAAAAAGATTGAATGTTTATACATAACGTTTGCATTCAAAACAAGAAGACAAGCTATAAGGTTCAAAATTGGCTACAAGGGATTATAAATGTTGGGATTGGCCTTTAGGCTAAAACTCAAACAATGATTGCCTACTTCATTTTCTTCTTAAAGTCATTCGTAAGCAGTGTTCAAGGCAGATTTGATCATTTCAAGGGTTTGAGGAAAGTTCTCTCCATTTGTGGTTTGTTTTTACTCTTTACTTTCTCAGCCTTCGATTCTCAATCTACCTAAGACTTAAGGGATCTGTTAAAGTCAAATTTTTGACAAACCAAACACACAAACTATTTAAGAAACCCTAGATCTCTGCTTCACCATACTATAGAAATTTTACAATTTCATAGGTCACTTAGTAAAAACATATATATATATCTGTGTGTGTGTAGTATTTTTATTCTTCTTCTTATTATTATTATATTTTTTAATTTTTATATTTATTTATTTATTTTTAGTAGATAGTTATGGCATGGATAATCTATCCCGAATAATTTCCTAATTAACTTCCTAAATGCTTTTAAAATATGAAAAACAAATTATTAAGGAAGAAAAATTGTGAAATTGATAGAAACTAACAAAACTAAATAAAAACTAGACCTGCCTATTGTGTGTCGAGGCGTTAAGTACGTACCCCCAAACTTGAATGGTTCCTTGTCCTCAAGAGCACATTGATTCGCATATGTGGGAAAGAACGCAACATAACATGCATTCAGAAATAGATAAATTAGTCTAGAGAGCACAAAAAATTTGAGCACAGGTATTACCATTAACAAAAAGTAATGCGGCAATAAAAACAATTATCCATAGTCAACAGGAGTGAAGTTTGTAAAGCAGTAAAGACAAAGGGAAACCAAAGGAAACCAAGACTCAGATGTCTTCTCAAAAACCTTCGGCCTCAGTAATAAAATCATTCACATCCCCTCTGTCATCGTCATCATCGTCCTCATTGTCGACTACTGGTGGAGTCGGGGGAGCTGGTGATGCACAGCAGGTCATAGCCATATTGGACAAGCAACAAGAAGGGGGAGGGTATGCCTATGCCATAGTGGGATCCACGTGGTGGAGCCACTGTGTAAGATAAGCCCTTTGGTGCATCATGACATGTTCAGAAGGTGGTGTGGCAAAAGATGATGGCGCAGCAACAGTCAAGGATGACGGTGGTGCGTCAGAAGGAGGTGCAGGGCAGGTGCAGAACCAGATGGGTCAACAGCTGGCAGAGGCCACTTTGTAGAAACCCGATCGATAACACCCCAATTTTCAACCAAACCTCCGTTCACACTTTACCTCACATGTAGATCGTTGCCCGTTGAAAATCAGAATGCTACTTACAATTTTCTTCAGTTAAAATCTTTTTCTTCATGATTAAGTTCATAGCCATTAGTTCTCAAGTCAATTGTCTATATAGATGTTTTATACAAAACAAAAAATCAAAATAATTTTTCAATACATTCACCAGATTTCTTAAGATAAATCACGAACAATGCAACGGAATGACTTCAAAATTTATTATTAAAACAAAAACTGTTAAACGAGAAAAGTCATTTAAAGATAAAACAACTAAAGTTAATACCAATGTAAATACATGAAAAATAATCCAGAAAATACATAAAACATGACTTCCAAGTCTCCTATCCCGGACGACCTCCCCAATGAGGCATCCAATTAAACTGTGAGTCTTCCGACGTAAGTTATCATACTCTACGTCCAGATGTACCTGAAAATAAAGTAGGAGTGAGCTTGAAAGCCCAGTGGATCGTTCCTACACATCACATGCATTGTATAGACCCAATCCAAAACATTAAACACTTTCAAACATTAGGCGTTTCAAATATTTGTTTGTTTTAGTTATAATCTAAGGCTAGAAGAGGGTTGAGATGTCTTTCGGTATTCCCTGTGGTCTATTCAAATCTCAGAGGGTTCCAATAACCGTCTAAAATCAATCGACACTTACATCATAGCCTAAGAAAGTGTACTTACCCAGGCATCATATCATCTCCCAAAGATTTCGAGCTGTCACAGTGAGCTCTGTTGGGAATACCTACGATCCACCTTATAGCTCAACAATCTCAAGCAGTGACATATAGGAGATGTCACCTCAATCCACTTTAGGCTCGACAATCGCACTGGTACTTGGATTCTTAATGAACTATCGTCTTATTTAAGTTTTACAAATAGTCTGATCACATCAAGCATCACACAATTCACTAGGAAAATAATTCAAACTATACAGGCAAGTTAACATGATAAGATGCATGAGTGAACAATAAGATCTAGACGCATATGTTCCTAGTCATGCATGCCATATTTGAGTAAATCCAAATGCAAGATCTTGTTATGAACTAATTACGCATGGATTTATGACAACCCGGTCCCCAGGGCCCACCATATTGGACACACCTCAGGTGTACGACCGTGGCCTCTTAGAAGACCAAATTCACGGCCGCTGTCACTCATCGGTACACCACGTGGTTTTCATCCCCTTCCGGCGGGGCCCACGTGACGCTTCGCTCCCCCCTCAGGGAGTTTCCTTTCGCCTCCGCGGAGATTCGAACCCAAGACCAACGGGAATAAGTACTTAGGTTTTGCATCATTCGCTACCAATTGAGCTATAGCTCACAATAAAAGAACAGCGGCCGTGGATTTGGTCCTCTAAGAGGCCACGGTCGTACACCTGAGGTGTGTCCAATATGGTGGGCCCTGGGGACCGGGTTGTCACAATAAAAGGATAGCTCAATTGGTAGTGGATGATGCAAAATTTAAGTACTTATTCCCGTTGGTCTTGGGTTCAATCTACACGGAGGCGAAAGAAAACTCCCTGAGGGGGGGAGCGAAGCGTTACGTGGGCCTCGCCGGAAGGGGATGAAACCATGTGGCGTACCGATGAGTGACTGCGGCCGTGGATTTGGTCCTCTAAGAGGCCACGGTCGTACACCTGAGGTGTGTCCAATATGGTGGGCCCTGGGGACCGGGTTGTCACAATAAAAGGCGCCTTTTATTGTCACAACCCTTCCGGCGAACCCCACAGGACCACATACCTGTGGGGCCCACCGGAAGGGTTGTGACAGGATTAAACAATTTATCATATATCACACATCATTCACATAAGTCAAACAATTTCAATCAATTTTTCAATAAAATTCTAATAACCTAGAACTCTTCAATCAAATTCTTTGAATCTTAAATCTATATAATATATATGAGCAAGGAAGTCACGCCCACCTAATTCCGAAGATCTTCAAGGCTCTCTTGCTTTCCGTTGAGATACTCGATACTCTAAAATGCAAAAATCTGAAATTTATTACTTAATAAAATTATTCTTAAGCTTAAATGATTTATAAGATAATTATAAAATCTAAATATTAATTTTCAACTAATTTAAAGTTATTCCAAAATAATTTCTAAAAAGATTACAAAGTCCATATATGAATTTTACAAATTCTATTCAGATTTTATTTAGATTAAAATGAGGTTTTTAAGATTGAATAAAAATTCAAATATTTTTCCTGAATCTTTAGTGTTTATCCAATTTAGTTTAAAAAAATATCTCTAAGCTTACTTTAGAAAAATAATATTTTTACTAATTTAAACCTTTTAAATCTAAAAATAAAACTCCCATAATTAATTTTCAAGTTTTTATATCTCACTAACTTCTAAATAAATTTATTGTAAGTTCTTATTTTCTTTCTTCAATTTAAATAAAATAATTCCCTAACTAACGAATATGCCGTTGTTTTCATGACTTTTTATTTAATTAATTTCTAACTAATCAGAATTATTTTAATAGTCACATTCGTGAGTTAAATTAGTTAGAATGTATGTTCTTCGATCTCTTACTTCCATAATTTAAATAATTTATTTATATTTTAAATAAATTAATTATGAACAAAATAAGACTTTTTAAATGTCAAAATTTTAGTTTTTCAGTATTTAAAATTTTATTCTTTCTCCTATAAGAGATTAAGGTTTTCAAATACTTATTATTATTTTATTTTATTTTAACTAATTAAATAATTTAATCTTTAAACTTCTAAAATTTGTATTTTCTTGATGTTCATCTTTTAAAAAGTGTCATAAGTTAATTTGGAATTTTATCAATGGAATTCTTAAATCTAGGTTTTCTAAAATATTAACTCCTCCTTTCAGATTTGCTAACACTTAGATTTAAGTTAAATTATTTTACTAATTTATTCTAAACTAATAATAATTTTTTTTCAAGATTACAAAAATTAAATAATTAAATAAATTAATGAATAACAAAAATAAATATTTCGTACCTTTCCAACCAAAATGACGCACCTTTCAAGCTTCAAACTAAAATTTTGTTTCCTTCTTCATCGTTTTCACCAAATCAAGTATTCAAACTTCCTAACAGAATTTTGGTTCACATTCAACAATTAAACCCATGAATAGCTCAATGTCGTTCAACCATCATCAAACATTTTTTCCGAAATTCAAACACCTTTTAGTAACTAAATTTCAAGTCCAAAATTTTTAAAATCTGGAATTTTAGGTTATTATTATTATTCTATTTTTCTCAATCAATTAATATTTAACCTCATTCTTTCAATAAATCTTGGACTCAATTTCCGTTAACATTTAGATCCACTGATATTTTAATGAATCGGTATCTAAATCCACCAACGTTAAATTTTAAATTCTCGATCCTAGTCCACGCATAGTTTTCTTTTCAATTAATTTTATATATTTCAATGAATGTGACTTTTTATTTGTTTATTCTGTTTTCACAAATTTTGTAATTTTAACTTAAAACATTATTAATTTTAATTAATTAATTTTTTAATTTTTTTACAAAAGAAATATTTTATTTTATTTATCTATTTATTTGCTCGCGACGTAGTATGCTCGCAAAGTTCTGGGGTGTTACAATCTACCCTTCTTAAATAAAATTTCATCCTCGAAATTTGAATCAAGTTGTCTAGTGTTGTTAGTCGGCATACGTTTTCTACTAGCCTATTACACTTCTGCTGCACCACTCTAATTTTACTTATAGGGCACTTCCTTCTTCGACCAAGTTCTATTCATCATATTTATCATCTTGCAATTATAATGAATGTCTATTCATTTCTTTTCTGCAAGCATTCCCTGAGAGCCAATTAGAATTTTCTCAAGTCTTTCACATAAAAAAGCAAAACCATAATACTCATCACTTTCTAGCTTCAGACATCACGTCTTCAATTGTCATTGGTGATTTTGGAATAATGTACGTCCTATTTCCAGTGGAAAGATTGTGAACGTAGCCTTCTTTCTGAATTAATTACGAGAAGAACTACAAATTCACAATCTCTGGCGTGGTTTACTACAAAACTATGATATTCTAATCCCGATATCACATGTGACATCCATGACATATCCATAAAAGAATTGCGGAAGCTTACCCATAATTTAGTGTATGCTCTCACCTGGGATGAACTTAAGCTATTTAGACATTTTCATTTTCCTTCATCATGTTGTCTTGCAGTTTTTGTGGTGAACCACTGCAGCTTTTTGAAATAAGATTTTGGCACAGATGGCTCAAATAGGTACTTATCTAATTATCCTATTCCATCATTTCAGCCTTAGGCGATTGTGTTCTTACAAATGCCCTATACCGAGAGATCAATGGTCATTATCTAGAATTAACTACTGCAGTAATAGAAGGTAGATCATACTGACTAGAAATACCATGTGAAACATCCATTCCAAGAATGATAGTTGGAGCCTTGGAGATTTGAAAATTAGGAGACTGTTCTACGCACAACAAATAATTTAAGCCACCAAGTTCAGCATTGATTTTTTTTTTCAAGAGAACATTTGTTACGTATTGATCATTAACCCTTGTTGGAATAATGCATTGAGTTTTTCAGGAGAACATTTGTTACGTATTGATCATTAACCCTTGTTGGAATAATGCATTGAGTCATAGTACCAAAATCATCTAGATTTTCCTTCTTCCACGGACCATATATAGTAGATGCTTTCCTCTTTGGCATAAGACAAAGAAAGAATTGAGATGTTCCAGGAAGTTTGGCTTGTATCTGTTCAAACATCTGCTCAACTCGGATCGAAGGAAGAGTTTTCCTAGCTTGAGGGTTCCCTTTGAATATATCAAATGGTTGACTGATGACAATTTCTTTGGCTCTTCACATTTCATAAGATCTCGATCAACACTAATCAAATCCTAAGTTGATTTACTTTAACCTTCCAATGAGAACCCAAAAGTCCAGCCACTACACTTATTGTCCAACAACCTAACATATTCAATTTAAGTTCCCAGCAAGCTTAAATCCCTTCCATTCTTCATAAATTTGTAGGCTCAAGATCATTCTTCAATTACTTCCTTTCCACCTCTACCCTTTCGCGTTTCTCGTACTTGGGTGACTCTAGGTGCATAGTCTCTAAGTTCTCGATTTGTCTCAGTTGTCTAGGGGTTTAGGCTTCTAAGTCGGCAACATTTTGTCTGTTTCTGGGTATAGGAGTTTGGGTTATAACATAGATAATCAAACTACATATATAACAAACAATCATCCAACAACCAAGCAAACAACACAAGCTAGCATAATGCAATCCTGAAGCTTTCATCTGTGCTTCCAGGTCCGTGTGCCCTATCCCACACTTGCCCTTCCGCACAGACTTCTGCCTAGAATTATATTACACCCAAACAATGGCGTAAGTGTTTCGATATCCATGACTGCAACGTCCCACCATGTTTAACCAGTTCCTTTAGCTAAACATAGCATGAAAGTGCACCCACAGATGTGTTCTAAGGCTGACGCAAGCCCCACCATACTGTACCGCCCCATCCCAGTACAATACAGTGCATACAGGTTCAACCAAAGAAATTGATCACTCACCAAACAAGGTCCGTCATTCTTCGAGTCCAAGATTCCTTCGTAGCCCCAAATCCCTATGTACCCCATCCTACATAGAGACCAGAAATACAGGCTCCTCCCAAACTCGAGTCCTGACCAAACAAGTGTGCATTCAAATACGTTATCAGTTTCTAGCCTATGCTCTAAAAGCTTTTAATTTATTTATGATCCACAGCATTCTCGAGACAGCACTAGGTCTCTACCTAGACCTATGGTCATAATGTTCAACTCCATTGCATCTCTTGTGATGCCACAGTTCCTGAATCAGACTTGTTCCTGAGTAGGGATCAACCTTCAAGGACATCTTCCTAAAGTTCGTATCAAACCATCGGGGACAGTGCACCTTCTAAGAATGGCACCAACCCTCAAGAACACCTCTATAGGGCCAGCCCATCGGGACACTCTTTCCGAAGAAGGCACCAACCATATGAGGGCCACTACAAAGATAAATCATTAGGGGTATTTCTTCCAAGAAGGGCCATTAACCTTCAGGGGTACCCTCCTCAAGAAGAGATCTACTATTGGGAACACCCCTCAGTATTAAAGTTACACCTGTAACCAATGACTCAGATACTCTAGCATCACTTCACTCTTACCTAGACCTCTACCCCTACCACTTTTCAAAATTATGTTCAGAAAATTTCATTTTTTGGTAAAATCAAATCTGATGAAATTCATTTTCAGTGAAAATCAAGTTCAGTAAAATCTCCAATTTAGTAAAATTCAGATCCGGTGAACTCAAGTCTAGCCCAATGTATCATAATACTGGGCTGTGATACCATCTTTGTAACACCCCAATTTTCAACTGAACCTCCGCTCATGCTTTACCTCACGTGTGGATGATCCCCCGTTGAAAATCAGAATGCTACCTACAATTTTCTTCTGTCAAAATCTTTTTCTTCAAGATTAAGTTCATAGCCATTAGTTCTCAAGTCAATTGTCTATATAGATGTTTTATACAAAACAAAAGATCAAAATAATTCTTCTATACATTCACCGGATTTCTTAAGATAAATCATGAACAATGCAGCAGAATAACTTTAAACTTTATTATTAAAACAAAAATTGTTAAATGAGAAAAGTCATTTAAAGATAAAACAACTAAAGTTAATACCAATGTAAATACATAAAAAATAATCCAGAAAATATATAAAACATGACCTCCAAGTCTCCTATCCCAGACGACCTCCCCAATGAGGCATCCAATTAAACTGTGAGTCTTCTGATGTAAGTTATCATACTCTATGTCCAGATGTACCTAAAAAATAAAGTGGGAGTGAGCTCGAAAGCTAAGTGGATCGTTCCTACACATCACATGCATTATATAGACCCAATCCAAAACATTACAAACACTTTCAAACATTAGGCATTTCAAACATTCATTTGTTTTAGTTGTAGTCTAAGACCGGAAGAGGGTTGAAATTTCTCTCGGTATTCCCTATGATCCAATCAAATCTCAGAGGGTTCCAATAACCGTCTAAAATCAATCGACATTCACATCACAGCCTAAGAGAGTGTATTTACCCAGGCATCGTACCATCTCCCAAAGACTTTGAGCTGTCATAGTCAGCTCCGGTTGGGAATACCTACGATCCACCTTGTAGCTCGACAATCTTAAACAGTGACATATAGGAGATGTCACCTCAATCCTCTTCAGGCTCGACAATCACACTGGTACTTGGATTCTTAATGAACTATCGTCTTATTTAAGTTTTACAAATAGTCTCATCACATCAAGCATCACACAATTCATTAGGAAAATAATTCAAACTATACAAGCAAGTTAACATGATAAGATGCATGAGTGAACAATAAGATCTAGACGCATATGTTCCTAGTCATACATGCCATATTTGAGTAAATCCAAATGCAAGATCATGTTATGAACTAATTACGCATGGATTAAACAATTCATCATACATCACACATCATTCACATAAGTCAAACAATTTCAATCAATTTCCTAATAAAATTCTAATAACCTAGAACTCTTCAATCAAATTCTTTGAATCTTAAATCTATATAATACGTATGAGCAAGGAAGTCACGCCCACCTGATTCCGAAGATCTTCAGGGCTTTCTTGCTTTCCGTCGAGATACTCGATACTCTAAAATGCAAAAATCTGAAATTTAACACTTAATAAAATTATTCTTAAGCTTAAATGTTTTCTAAGATAATTATAAAATCTAAATATTAATTTTCAACTAATTTAAAGTTATTCCAAAATAATTTCTAAAACGATTACAAAGTCCATATATGAATTGTACAAATTCTATTCATATTTTATTTAGATTAAAATGAGGTTTTTAAGGCTGAATAAAAATTCAAATTTTTTTTCCTGAATCTTTAGTGTTTATCCAATTTAGTTTAAAAATATTTCTAAGCTTACTTTAGAAAAATAATATTTTTACTAACATAAATTTTTTAAATCTAAAAATAAAACTCTCATAATTAATTTTCAAGTTTCGATATTGCACTAACTTCTAAATAAATTTACTGTAAATTCTTATTTTCTTTCTTCAATTTAAATAAAATAATTCCCTAACTAACAAATATGTCGTAGTTTGCATGGCTTTTTATTTAATCAATTTCTAACTAATCAGAATTATTTTAATATTCACATCCATGTGTTAAATTAGTTAGGATATATGTTCTTTGATCTCTTACTTTCATAATTTAAATAATTTATTTATATTTTAAATAAAGTAATTACGAACAAAATAAATAGGTCGAAATTTTAGTTTTTCAGTATTTAAAATTTTATTCTTTTTCTTATAAAAGATTAAGGTTTTCAAAGGCTTATTATTATTATGATTTTATTTTATTTTATTTTAACTAAATCAAATAATTTAATCTTTAAACTTCTAAAATTTTTATTTTCTTGATGTTCATCTTTTATTTTTATTTTCTTGATGTTCATCTTTTATCAATGGAAATCTTAAATCTAGGTTTTCTAAAATATTAACTCCTTTCAAATTTGCTAACACTTAGATTTAAGTTAAATTATTTTACTAATTTATTCTAAACTAATAATAATTTTTTTCAAGATTATAAAAATTAAATAATTAAATAAATTAATGAATAACTAAAATAAATATTTAGTACCTTTCCGACCAAAACGACACACCTTTCAAGCTTCAAACTAAAATTTTGTTTCCTTGTTCATCGTCTTCACCAAATCAAGTATTCAAACTTCCCAACAGATTTTTGGTTCACATTCAACAATTAAGTCCATGAACAACTCAATGTCGTTCAGCCATCATCAAACATTTTTTCCGAAATTCAAACACTTTTTAGTAACTAAATTTCAAGTCCAAAATTTCTAACACGTTCATCAACTTCAACTATCCTTCAATCATGTTTTTCATTCAATTTCCCATTCATTCTCAAACTTCCCAACCAAAGTCAAGCTTCACTAAGATTTTGAAACTAGAATTTGAGGATCGTGTTCCCCTGCTCATTAACATTAACCATGAAAACCAAAAAATACAATTCTTTTGAAGCTGTTGCTTCATCTGTCTTCTTTGTTTGTACCAAGTCAAATGTCCCAACACACTACATGATCACCTCTAATCACGCTCAGCCCTCAAATTTCCCCATCGTTCTTCATATTCCTCAATCAAAATCATCAATCACACTACGAACCCAAGATTTCAACTAAAATGATGCAAATTAAAGCTTCAAACCATGGATTGAACCCAAAAAATTCCAAGCATCATTTCCTCTATTTTTATCAACCGTGAAACCAAACTAAGCCAAGAATATCAGCTATTTGTTTCTTCTCTTTACACACAATCCAAATCCAAAACCAAAAATTTACACGCAAGCTAAATTTTTTGTTCTTCGTTCAACCAACATCAACCAAAAATCTGGTTTTCTCCTTCTTCACTCACAGTTAGTAACTACAGGAAAACTAGAATCAACACAAACCAACTTCATCTTCATCTTGTTGTTCTTCATGGACCAGGCACAAGCAAAACCCCCAAATCAGTTTATTGTACGGCCAAAACCAAAAATCACGTTCCTTGCTCTAATCACTAACCCACACGGCCAATGACATAAACACAACTAGCAAAACCCCAAATCGATGCCCTAGAACACCAAAATCATGATGTTCATTTCCTTTTCCAGCAGCTCATGAACCAATTCTATATGTTCAGCTTCTTCATTCTTCTTTTTTCCATTTCAGTCCTCTAGCATTAATAATGCACATACACTCAAATCAAAGTCCCCAAATCACAATCATGTTTGCTCCTTCATTCTTTGTTTTTCTTTTCTTTGATCAGTTGCTCATCACCGTGCCTGTTCTTTCCTCTGTTTTTGTTTTTTTTTTCGTTCTTCTTCGCTCTGGTTGAGATTCACGGCCCAAACCAGCACATTCTAGATCATCTTCTTCGTTTTATTTTACTCTTCACGGACTGGTAGCAATCAAGCACCCATATGTTCAATTCAGAAACCCATCTGCTGCACATCTTCATTCTTCATTCGATGCACACGAATGGCAGCTAGGGCTACCATTTCGTTCTTCATCTTCTTCGTTCTTCACGGTCCCACCTAGAAGCTTTTCATCTCCTTCACTTTAGATTACCATTCCTCTGTACCACAGACAGCCACAACCAGATCACGCACACCTTCATCGCGGACCCCTTCTTCTTTATTCGATCCTCTTCCAGATCATTCTTTTCTACTCATGTTCGTGAAATTTCTGGAGCAAGAAGTTTTTTGTCCACATTCTCGATTTTTCTTCTTCCTTTCGTCTTCTTCTTCTTCCCAACGTTTCCAACAATATTTCCTTTTTCTTTCCTTTTTGTTTTGAAATCTTAGTTTATAAACTTCCAATTTTTTTTCAAAAATCTGAAATTTTAGGTTATTATTATTATTCTATTTATCTCAATCAATTAATATTAAACCTCATTCTTTCAATAAATCTTAGACTCAATTTCCGTTTACATTTAGGTCTATCGATATTTCAGTCAATCAGTATCTAAATCTACCAACGTTAAATTTTAAATTATCAATCCTAGTCCATGCATACCTTTCTTTTCAATTAATTTTATATATTCCAATGAATGTGACTTTTTATTTGTTTATTCCTTTTTCACAAATTTCGTAATTTTAATTTAAACATAATTAATTTTAATTAATTAATTTATTTATTTTTATATTTTTTACAAAAGAAATATTTTATTTTATTTATCTATTTATTTTCTAGTGACATGGCACGCTCGCAAAGTTTCGGGGTGTTACACGATGCCTCTTAACAGAAGTGGCAGTGAACATCTTCACAGCAATATGATCCTTCATCTTCAATAGGGGCTCACTCCATTCCCACACAACCCCAACTCTTCTGCATAGCTCGATAAAGAGGGTAGGGTGGGGAAGACCTACATTGGTCTTGTCGATGGCAAACCGGATTGAGCTGGAAATGATTGTCCCAACGTTGATTGGGAGCCCCTTCATAATACAATAAACCAACACAGCTCTCTCTACTGTGACCCTATTAATAGCTAGGGAAGGAAGAAGATTAGAACAAACTAAATACAGTCAAACCTTAGTCAGGGTCTGAAACGTAGTCTTCACCAAGTTGATGGGCCGGTTATTGTAACAAATCCAAGAGGCCCCATCTACGCATAAAGTCTGTAGCATATCATCTGAATCGAATAGAGGAAGAAGGGTGTAGTACTCTTTCGGTGAGTCGGCGGGAAGGTTATATACTTCATTGATGGCTGCTGCACTAAATTGAACCCACTTCTCGTGGATTCATACTGATGTACCCTCCCTATCAGGTGCATTGACGTAGAACTCGTATACCATTGGAATCACGGTAATACATGGCACTTGAATGAACCGTTCCCAGTGGCGAGCAACAACCATTACGTCGATGCCAATGCTGCACTCCTCTTGAATTAGCATGATTCCTCGCTCAGGAATAAGATGTTGATTATAGCGGATAAGATTGAACCGTTGCTTTGCAGTAGCCATTCAGAAGTGGGCTCGGTCTACACATAGCGGAGGCGGCATTGGCTGCGTCCCCTTAGAGGTAAGGTGTTTCATTCGTGGAAGCCTGCAAAAGTAACATTAGATGGCAAAGAAAATAACAACCTTCATAAAATAGTTTGGCTATTTAAACGAACTACTAAAGATGACTCTAAACATGTTAAGGTGCATTAGTCCAAAAGCCTATCATTCAAAACATCAAAAATGTTGATCAAAGTAAGCAAAAGGCAAACTTCACAATGAACTCATTCAAATGTGACAATATTTAATCAAAATGACTATGATACACTCTTCGTCGCATTGAAACAAAAGAAACAATAGCCTAAAGTGTTCATAAACAATGATTTGTTCAAGCCCTTGCCTCCAATATATCAGCAATCGTTCGAACATTGACGGAAAAAATATAAGAAGTTGAAAAGTTTTGAGCAAAACAAACCATTTTAAATAAGAATGATAAGATTTAAATACTAAAACTCATCTAAACATTGAAATGAAGTAAAGGAATATTGAAAACTAAAGTAAAAACACTTACATTCTTGTTGGAGAAGGAAAATAAATTCTGAGATTTGAAGGGGAAACGAAAAGCCACAGAGAAACTTGAGAAATTTTGGAACCAAATGAAGCAAAATGACTGCGATCTGACTTTGAAAGATGCACGGACTGCAGTTAGTACTTTATGGACTGCGATCCATGTATAAATTTTTGAAACAGTGCAACTGTTTGTTTCTACCTACCGCGATCCAAAGGAGTGTTCAAAATTTTGGATTGCGGTACATGAAACATTTAGAAAATATCATTCTGGTGACTGCGGTACACAGAAGCATACGCCTCTAGTGACCGCAGTACATGAAGTGACATATCCCATGGCTTTCTGGTAACCATGGTACATAGAACAAAGTGTTCTGTGGATTGCAGTAACTGGACGAGATGTATAGTTTCGTTCTCTATTGACCGCGGTACGCAGAATGAGT
This sequence comes from Tinospora cordifolia, assembly GCA_030144865.1. Classification (NCBI taxonomy): domain Eukaryota; kingdom Viridiplantae; phylum Streptophyta; class Magnoliopsida; order Ranunculales; family Menispermaceae; genus Tinospora; species Tinospora cordifolia. The sequence continues at coordinate 38,531 of JAJIYU010000289.1, forward strand.
GATTCTATGGACCACGGTGACCAGTAAGAAATTACCCCTTTTTCAAACCTAAACTACTTAGACCCTATCAGTTCAATTAAATCCTACGAAAATAGAACTCAACACATGAAAACAATGATAAACACGTTTGAAAAATCTAAATCAATAGTGGGTTGCCTCCCACTCAGTGCTGTGTTTAACGTCGTTAGCTCGACGAAGATGCAACATTTTAGTCTGTAAGCACTACTATTTCAACAGTCTTTGACCATTCACTTTGACCATTCACTTTGACCATTCACTTTGAATTTGTGGCCATCCATCAAGCTTTGCACTTCCACTACACCATACAAGAAATTTGAGTAACTAGGAAAGATCCTGACCATCGAGACTTAAGTTTGCTTAGAAACAACCAGAGTCTTGAGTTAAATAGCAACACTTGTTGGCCAGGTTTGAAATCTTTTTTCTCGATGAATTGATCATGCCATTTCTTTGTCCTTTCTCTGTAAATGGTGTTGTTCTCAAAAGCCTCCTAGCGAAACTCCTCAAGTTCAACAAGTTACAGCAAACGGTTCTCTCCACAAGCCTTTGCATCAAAATTCAACTTCTTGATGGCCCAATAAGCTCTATGTTCTAATTCACAAGGCAGGTGACAGACTTTCCATACAACAACTGGTATGATGACATGTCAATGGGAGTCTTAAATGTTGTCCTGTATGCCCATAATGCATCATCCAGTTTTAGAACCCAATCCTTACGATTTGTTCCAACTGTCTTCTGCAATATTGCCTTGATTTCTGGGCTAGACACTTCAGCTTGCCCATTAGTCTGTGGATGATAAGGTCGTGCAACCTTGTGTCGCACACCATACTTGGTGAGAAGGTTATTGAAAATTTTATTGCAGAAGTGTGTATCTTCATCACTCACAGTTGCTCTAGGGGTGCCGAACTTCAACACAACTCTAGCATCATTCTTCGATGTAGCCACTGCTTCAAACCATTAGAGACATAATCAACAACAAGTAGTATATATTGTTTTCCATCTGAGGGTGAGAAAGGTCCCATGAAGTCTATGCCCCAAACATCAAACAATTCAACCTCTACAAAAGAAGTGAGGTGCATCTCATTTTTCCTAGAGATGTTATCCTGTTTCTGGCACATTTCACATGTCTTCACAAATTGATAGGCATCTTTTAGCATACTTGGCCAGTAACATCCAGTTTCAAGAACACGCCTTGCCGTACATTGATGGTTGTAATGACCACTATATGGTGAGGCATGGCAATCATGAAGGACTTTGTTAAATTTAGATTCTGAGATGCAAGCGGATCACTTTGTCAGCACATCTCCAGTAAAGAAAAGAATCGTCCTAAAGATAGAACTTGCTTTCGTGTATGAAGTGCTTCAGCAGCTTTATGACAAATCTGGTGGAGTAGCGCTTGTAGCTTTATAGTTGGCAAAATCTGTATACCATGGTGCTCTATCACTAACAACCAAGAGGTGTTCATTAGGAAAAACTTCCACTATGCTCGCTGGATCTGGATTTGCTTTATTGGACAAGCGAGACAAGTGATCTACTACCACATTCTTTGTATCCTTTTTGTCTATCACTGTACGTCAAACTCTTGCAACAATAAGATCCATCTTTTCAATCTGGGTTTTACATCCTTCTTTGAAAAGAGTTGGCGGATGGCTACGTGATCGGTGAAGACCTTGACATGTGATCCCACAATGTATGACTGGAACTTTTCAATTGCAAAGACAACAGCCAACAACTCCTTTTCAGTGGTAATATAATTCTTTTGAGCATCATCCAACATTTTGCTTGCATAGTATATAGCTCTAAACATTCTATCATGTCTTTGTCCTAAAACAACTCTAATCGCATAGTCACTAGCATCGCACATGATCTCAAACGTTTCCCCCCAGACTGGTGTAGACATAATAGGAGCAGACAGTAAAGCTCTTTTTAGTGTATTGAAGGCTTTAACACACTCAACTATGAAATTAAATTCAGCTTCTTTTTCAGGCAAATTACTCAACGACCTAGTGATTTGAAAGAAGTTCTTGATGAATCTTTGATAAAAACCAGTATGCCCCAAGAAACTTCTCACCTCTCACACCATCGTTGAGGGTACCAGCTTTTCAATGGCTTGAATCTTTGCCCTGTCCACTTCAAGAGCATTAATAGAAACTTTGTGGCCCAAAACAATACTTTATCGAACCATGAAATGACACTTTTTCCAGTTAAGAACCAGGTTCTTTTCTTCACAACAAGAAAAGACTCTTTCAAGATTAAGCGGGCATTTATCAATGTTTTACCAACCACCAAAAATTCATCCATAAATACCTCCATGATGTCTTCAATCATGTCTGCAAAAATTCCATCATATATCTCTGAAACGTAGCTAGTGCATTGCACAAAGCGAAAGGCATCCTCCTAAATGCATAAGTTCCATATGGGCAAGTGAAGGTTGTCTTCTCTTGATCCTCTTGTGCAATGACTATCTGATTGTACCCTGAGTACCCATCTATGAAACAATAAAAATCATACCCAGCAATTCGATCCAACGTTTGATCTACAAACAACAACGAGAAGTGATCCTTGCGGGTAGCTTTGTTCAACTTTCTATAATCTATGCACACACGCCATCCTGTTGTTGTCCTTGAAGCAATTGTCTTTCCTTTTTCATTTGTGACAATCGTCATCTCTCTTTTCTTGGGCACAACATGGATAGGACTAACCCATGGCGAATCTGATATTGCATAAATAATTCTTGCATTCAACCATTTCATCACTTCTTTCTTCACCACATCCTTCATGATAGGGTTGAGTCTTCGCTGGTGCTCCACTGTAAGCTTATGTGCATCCACCATTAAGATCTTGTGCATACAAATAGCTGGAGTTATCCCTTTGATATCTTCAATGTTCCATCCTATAGCAGCTTTGTGGTCTTTTAGCACTTTCAACAACTTGTTTTTTTCTTAAGTAGGGGTTAATGAAGAGGAGATAATGACTGGAAACGATTGCGTTTCATCTAAATAAGCATATTTTAAATGCTCTAGATGTGGTTTCATATCAATAGCCCAAAGAGTTTCTTGAACATCTTCGGATTGATGAGCTTTAGATAATTGTGCCTCTAAACTGTTGGGCTTTGGTGGGCATACTTCTAAAGCTAACACAATTAGCTTCTCATTTTTAGTCATAGATTGGGGAAAGGACAGTGAACGAGAAATACATCCCACAAAATCATCTTCAGAGCTCAATTCATCCACCACCTCAACAATGCAAGAGTTTAGAACTTCTACCCTTTTGCACTCATGCAAGTCACTGGGGTAGTTCAGTGCTTTGTAGAGATTGAAAACAAGTTTTTCTTCATTCACTATCAAGGTTGACTGTCCTTTATGGACATCTATGAGTGCATGCCCTATGGCCAAGAATGGTCTCCCAAGGATGAGTGGTATTTCGCAATCCTCTTTCATGTTTAGAACCACAAAGTCCACTAGAACTATGAATTTGTCCACATTGACTAACACATCCTCAATGACACCATTTGGATATGTTAAGGATTTGTCTGCTAGTTGAGTTGTCGTTGGCTTGATTTCTGACATTTTCAACCTCTTGCACACTGACAAAGGCATGAGATTAATGTTTGCTCCAAGGTTACATAATGCCTTCTCAGAGATTTCTAAACCTATGTTGCATGGTATAGTTAAACTGCTCGGATCTTTCAATTTCTGAGGAAGTTTCTTTTGTAAGATAGCATTACACTCTTTAGTAAGCTTCACTATTTCAAAATCTTCTAACTTCCTCTTCTTAAAAATAGTCTCCATCATAAACTTTACATAGTTGGGCATTTGCTACAGAGCTTCTACAAATAAAATGTTCATATGAATCTTCTTGAACATTTTCAAAAATTTAGCAAATTGTTTATCCAACTTCTTCTTTTGGAACCTTTGAAGGAATGAAAATGGTGGAGACTGAAAGACCTTCCTTCTGGGTTGACATTTTCCTTGGCTTTCCCTTTTGACTTTGAAGGTTCTTCATTTTGAAGCACTAGTTGCCTTTGGAACATTCTTCTCATAGCTAATAATATCTTTAGCTTCAATAGATAGCATAGTTGGATATTGTGGGCTTGCTACTTCTTTACCACTCTTAGTAATCACTGCTTTGCAACTCTCTTTTAGATTTACTTGAGTGTCACTTGGAAATGAACTTCGCTGCTCGTTTACACTATTTGTGCTAACTATCCCACTTGAGTTTCTAAACTTTTAACTGTGGCATTCATATTTCCAATTTGGATCTCAATGCCAAAAACTCTATTGTCATTTTTGTCTACCCTTCCGGTTAACTTCTTGAAAAACCTTGTATGCATGTTCATTATTTCATCAAGCTTGTCTTCCAAGGATGGCTTTTTATCCTGTAAGGGCTATTGAGGCACAAATCCAGGTGGAAGTTGAGCATTCCGGCTGTTTGCATATAAGAAGTTCTCATGATTTCTCACTCTAGGATGATAGTACTTTGGACCATTATACCCCCCAACTGGTCCTTGGCATCCATTGAATCTGTTCATGGCATTCATTTGCCCAATGGAAGCTTCTCCATGATAGGACGTTTTGTTAGTTTCAGCAATGGACTGCTGTAACACCCTGAAATTTTGTGATTATGTCACGTTGCGAGTGGGCATAAAATAAAATAAAATAATAAATCGATATTCAATATTAGCTTGAATTAGCTAGAAAAAAATAATAGATATGATGAAATGTATCATTTGAAAATATCATGAATTGGTGAAAGTAGTAATTGGGAATTTTTAATTAATTGATGGTTGAAGCATATTCACACATATAATAGAAGAAGTAAAATAAAATGTATAAGCAAGGATAATGATATTATTAATGTATATAAATTTAAAATAGGGATGAAATAAATTAAAGAGATAAATATATATCAACATATAAACTTATATATAATAAGAGTTAAAAAAAATTGTGGGAAATCTTGGCCAAATAAGAAAATTCTGGTTTGGCGGTGATTTTGCAAACGATGAAGATATATAAGGGAAGAAGAAGACTTTGGAAAGAAGGAGAACAAAGAGCAATCCGAATTTTCTGGTTCTTGCAGTCGGTGCTTTGTTTTGGGACGATGGACTAAGAACAAAACGAAAACAATGGAAAAAAAAGGGAGATGAAAAATGAGTAGCAACCATGTTGTTGTGATTGGACGAATAAGCAAGAGTGATTGAGGCCATGAAGAACAAAAACTCAGCGCTAGCTGGCCATGAATTGCTGGTGCTCTTGTTGTGCAACGAACAGAGGAGGTGTGTGAATTGAGTATGAAGAACTGGGCAAACTAGAAGGAAGAAGTGATTGCTGCTGGTGTGTGTCATGAAGCTCATGTGAGATTGGGTTTTGATGTTGCTGGTTCGTAGTGGTAAAACAGAGGAAATAGAAAACAGGGTGGTGTGATTCGATGAAGAAGAGCTATGGTTGGGCCGGATTGAAGTGAAGAACAATTCCAGCTAGTGCGTCGGTTGTTTGGACCGTGAAGAGAAGGAAGAACATGAGCTGCTGCTTCTATCGAATGAAGAAAATCGCTGTACGGAAGAGAAAAAATAGAGAAGAAGAAGGGGAGCAGCTGTGTTTCTGGTTTAGAGTAAATCACGAAGGGGATTGAAGCTTGGTTGAAAGTAATTGTAGAAATCTGCCTGGTTTGGGTTCGGTTGCTGCAACAAAGAAAAGAGGATCATAAATTTCTAAGTTGTGTTTCAATTGAGGGCGTTGCAGAACCAAAGAGAAGAAGCAAATCTAGTTTTGGGTTTGAGCAGGGAGCGTCATTCAATAGAGGAAGAAAAACAGAGGGGGCTGAGGTTTGGGTGTGCTGTGAAATGAAAAACGGAAATAAAAGCTTTCTGGTTATTGTTGCTGGCCATGTGAAGAAGAAGAAATAATTAGGCATGTGTGGTGATTTGCAGCCAGAAACGAGGAGTGAAGGTGGGGTGAATCATAATCTGAGTTTTGCTGGCCGGAAGGTGAGTTTAGCTGCTACTGCATTCTTAGCGTGAAGGAGAAGACTGAAACTGCTGTGGCTGGTCGTGCGTGTTACTGCTACTGTGAATCACGAACAACAAGAGCAAAGTGACTGGTCGTTCTTAAGAGCAAGAACAAGAAAAATCTAGGTTGTTGGTTTGGGTTTTGCTGGATGCGATTTTCTAACAAGAAATAGAATGTGATTTTGTGTATGCTGTAGATTTGGTGCACGAGTTGAACGAAGAAGATGTGTAGCTGCTGCTGGATTTTTCTATTGGAGTTTTGTTGGTGAATGCTATTGGGCGTGAGTTGAAGCAGAATTTGTTTGAGAGTGTTGCTGTTACTTGATTTTGGAATTGGGTGATCGGATGATTTTGGTTGAGGATTGTACATGATTGAGCTATTGAACGGGGGTTCGATCGTTAAATAGGAATTAAATTTTTTTGTCGTGCGTCGTTGCACAAGGAAGAAGAAGATGAAGCTGCAACTGAACATGAAGAGGAAAATGGAGATCATAGTAGTTTGTATGTGTTGGTTGATCAAATTGTTATTTGTGAGTTTTAGCTGCTGGCGGTGAAGAGAAAAATGAAGAAAGATCAGTTGCTAGTGGTTACTACGTTCGATCTGAAATGAAGAACGGGTTGCAACTGGTGCGTGTCATTGTTTGCGCAAAGAAGACAACGCGAGGTAAAAATTTAGACCTTTAATTTTAGATAATATATAAATTCTTTTTAAATAATTTTAGATGCGAAAAACAAAATGAAATTAGAAATTTAAAAATTAGAGGCAAATAGAATTTAAATAAATCAATTATGAAAATTACTTTAGAACATTTCTTTAGTACTTTGAATTAAATAAATTTAATATGGATTATGTATTAATTATTGAACATGAGGATTAATTGAATTAATAAAATTAAATTAATTAATCTTTTAAATTAGGATAAATTTATAATTTAATAAATTAAATTAGTTAAAGACATGAAAAATAAACCTTAGGAGTTTAAAAGTCTTTTATAAGAAAACAATAAAATCTTAGGCCCTGAAACTAAACTTAGAACAATTAGAAGTCTTATTTTGTTCCTAATTAAATTAATATGATATCAATAAATTATTCAAATTTCAAAGGCTAAGTTATTAGAAATTTAATTCTACGAAAAAGTTTGTAAGTAAATTATTAAAATTCTAATTTTAAACTAAGGAAATTTAGAGGACTTAGAAGTGTTTTAATTAGAATGTATAAAGTTTTAGAATTTTAGAATAACTTTAAACTAGTTTAAAATTAATATTTAGACTTTATAATTAGTTGAGAAATCATTTAAACTTAAAAATAATTTTATTAAGTATTAAATTTCAGATTCTCGCATTTAAAGTGGCGAGTATTTTGACGAAAAGCAAGGGAGCCCTGAAGATCTTCAGAACCAGGTGAGCATGACTTCCTTGCTCATATGTAATATATGGATTTAAGATTCAAAGCATTTGATTGAATAGTTCTAGGTTATTATAATTTTATTAGAAAATTGATTGAAATTGTTTAGCTTATGTGGATGATGCATGATGAATGACGAATTGTTTAACCCATGCATAATTAGTTCACAACATGATCTTGCATTTGGATTTACTCAATTATGGCATGCACGACTAGGAGCATATGCAACTAAATGTTATTGCTTACCCATGCATCTTGTCTGCGAGCATAGTTTGGATTATGTTCCCTAGAGAATTGCATGATGCTTGATGCGTTTGAGATCGTTTGTAAAACTAAAATAAGACGATGGTTTATTAAGAATCCACGTACTAGTGCGATTGATGAACCGCAAGGCAGATCGTAGGTAATCTCACACGGAGCTGCTTGTGACAACTCGAAGTATTTGGGAGACAGTACGATTCATGATAAGTACTCTCTCTTGGACTGTGATACTGAGATATGACTGATTTTAGATAGTACCAGTACCTGAGGCCTCTATGATTACGATTAGATTGGATCATAGGGAATATCGAGAGGCATCTCAACCCTCTTCTAGTCTGATACTTAGACAAAAACCAAATAAATGTTTGAAACGCCTAATGTTTGAAAGTGCTTATAATGTTTTGGATTAGGTCTGTATAATGCATGTGATGTGTGGAATCGATCCACTTGGCTTTCGAGCTCACTCCCAATTTATTTTTCAGGTAGATGTAGACATAGAGTATGCTAACTCACATCAGAGGACTCACAGTTTAAGTGGATGCCTCATTGGGGTGGTTGTCCGAGATAGGAGACTTGGAGGTCATGTCTTATGTATTTTTACTAAATTGTTTTAATGGAATTACGTTGAATTGAACTTTGGTCTATTTTATCTTTTAATGACTTTTCTTGTTTAACAATTTTGGTTTAAGTAATAGTCCTTAAAGTTATTCCACTGCATTGTTTATGAATTATCTTGAGAAATCCGGTGAATGTATTAAGAACTTATTTTGACTCTTTTGTTTTGTATAAGAAATTTATCCAGACATTGATTTGAGAATAATGATTATGAGTTTAATTTTGAAGCAAAAGACTTTGACAGAACGAAAATTTTTCAGTAGCATATTGATTCTCATTGGGCGACGATCCACACGTGAGGTAACACGTGAACGGAGGTCCAACCGAAAGTTGAGGTGCTACAACTGCACTTGTTGAGTTTGCTAATTTTGAAACTGTCAACTACTACTCTTCTCTTCTACCAAATTCAGTCGATGAGTCATAATTGCAATTTGAGCATGCAAAGCACTAATTTCATCCACTTCATGAATTCCCACTCTTTTGGTTGTTCCTCTTTCAGTACTATGGCCATACGCATTAGCTGCCATGTCTTCAATTAGTTGAGTGGCATCCATGGGGGACTTTCCCATCAATGAACCTCCAGTTGTAGAATCCACCAAAGCCCTGGTTGGTGGTGTAAATCCTCTATAAAACATTTGAATTTGGAGCCAAGGAAGGTATCCATGTTGTGGACAACGCCTCAATAAATCTTTGAACCTTTCCCAAGCTTCATACAGTGATTCAAATTTAGATTGCTTAAAGGAACTGATTTCACCCCGTAATTGATGCACTTTAGCTGGTGTGAAGTGTTTTTGCAGAAATTTCTGGCCCATTTCTTCCCATGTCGTAATACTTCCGAGAAGCAAAGTTTGCAGCCAACTTCTAGCATTATCCCTTAAGGAGAAAGGGAAAAGCCTCAGCTTAAGCTAGTATTCAGTTACCCCATTCATTTAACAGTGTCACAAATCTCCATGAATGAATTAATATGAGCCCTAGGGTCTTCAATTGTTGAGCATCCAAATTGTTGCTGCTACACCATGGTAATTAAAGAAGGCTTCAACTCAAAGTTATTTGCATTTATCACTATTCTTGCTATGCTCGAGTAATTGTTGTTCAAAACAGATTTGAAGAAGTCTCCTAAGGGTGCTTCTCTATTATTTCCTACACCAGGACATCCACTATTAGCCGTTGGTACTTGTCCTTGAGCTTCCAACCGAATCTGATGAATTATTTTCTGCAAATCTTGATCATAAGGATAAAGGACATTTATTCATGCAAGCCTAAAACACCGTAACACACACAAGATCAAGTGTATTCAATGTACTTTAATAAATCTAGAGAACAACCAAGTAAAAGGTAAAAATAGAAATAAAATTTCCTTGACTAAGACTGAACCAAGTTCAACTGGTTTTAAGATATTTAACACCATTTTTCCCCGGCAACGGCGCCAAAAACTTTGTTGACTACCCTGCAAGCGTGTAGGTTTGAACTAGTATTAACCGGTGAGACCGAATATCGTCCTCAGGGAAAATGGATTTAGTAAAATACTTTAAATACAAATCTAATGTTGGTTTTCATTTTATCAAGGCTCCAATTGAAGTGAGTGTATCAGCTTCTGAAGAAGAATCTACCCTATCGAAAGTGATAAAACTTTGTTTAGAAAACTTTATAAAGGGGTTGTTTAGGATAGTGAATGTCGCTATATGACCTGTGATTCTTGTTTTAGATCATAAAATATCTACACTATGAGCACATGTAATTGAAACTCTCTCCCAAGGCGCTTCAATATCTATTAGTTTTGTCTTATAATGCCCTCTCCCAATGTGCATAATTAATAACCTGATGTTGTGTAATTAAAAGTCTTATGCAACTTCCCAGATAAGTTAACAACCCTCTGGTCAATCAACTATTCTAAGTCTATACTACGACAACCACTCATCTCTTCCGAGTTAGTTTAATGCCTTGAGTTCATCATGTCTATGGTCAGTAAACATAAAACATTAAGCATACACAATGTAGAATAATATTTTTAAATCAACAACTTCAACAAGTGATCACAGTTTATACATTGGACATTCACATCCTAGATAAAGAAAACTAACTAGCTTGGCATGAAAGTAATTGAAAGCATTAAACAATAATGAACAACGTTAATCATACTCAAAACATAATAAAAATCTTCATTCCCTTCTTGAAACCCTTGTTTTTTGCCTTTATCAGCCGTCACAATCGAGTTTTTTCGAATTAGGCATGTTTTGGCTCTAATAATATCTCCTATTTATAGGCCTGCACTAAAAATACCCTTAAATTATGAGAAACCCAACAATTAATCGTGTGATTGCAGTCAATGTTGTTCTTCAATGAAAATTTGAATTTCCCTTGTTTTGTGCACCACGATGCATTTTTTTTGTGTCCACGATCCACGTTCTGGTTACCACAGTCACTGATTAACCGACCGTGATAACTAGTGAGCTATGATCTCATTTTGTCTTCCTTCGGCTATCTCGATCGTCGGTTATTTGACCGCGGTCACTTGATGTTTTCCTCATGATTTCCTTTTCTCTTTGCCTTTATATGATGCACTTTCTCCTTTGGCTTTACCCTGAACATGCAATACACTAGATTTCCTTCCCCAAACATCATTTTCTTATAGAAGAGCTTTAAATCTTGAAAACAAAGCTTATAATGCAATAAAACATGCAATTCCTTAACATACATGCTCATGCTACTAATTATGTATAACTTTACCTAGTTCTCCTTTTATTTCCTATAAGATGCAATAAATCACCTATACTAATGTTAACCTACTGTGCAATTAACATTTATTGGCCATGAGCATTATGAATTCAAATCATAAAACTAACTCGGAAGAGAGGTTTAATGATAGATTATCATAGTATAGACCTAGATTAGTTGATTGATCGGAGGATTGTTAACTATTTAAGGGGTTGCACGAGATTGCCAATTACTATTCTAGATAGCTTTTCAATATAATTTTTAAAAACAGAATTTTACTACATTTGATAGTTAGGTTCTTATTCAAAAATTAACAATTCAACCCTAATCAGAGTCTTGATAAAATGAAAACTAACATTAAATTAAGATTTGAGATACTTAAGTAAATTCAGTTTTCTAAGGATGATATATGGACTCACCGGTCATTACTAGTGCAATCCTATATACTTGCAGGGTTGTCAACAAGTTTTTGGCGCCATTGCCAGGGAGTGGTGTTAAATATTTTAAATCCAATTGAACTTTGTGTAGTTTTAATCAAGGCAATTTTATTTCTAATTTCACCTTTAATTGATTGCTTTCTAGATTAATTAAAATTCATTGAATACACTTGATCTTGTTTTTGCTTTCGGTGTTTCAGGATTGCATGAGTAAACGTTCTTGTGACCCTTATGATTCAGATTTGTTGAAGACTATAAAACAGATTTGGTGGGAAACGCAAGGGCGAATACCAACTATGGTTAATAGTGGAACTTCCGACATGGGAAACAATAGAGAAGCACAACATAGGGAAGCACCCTTAAGAGATTACTCCTGAACAATAATTACTTAAGGCATAACAATGACATCGATAAATGCAAATAACTTTGAGCTGAAGTAATCCTTAATTACAATGGCTCAGCAACAATAGTTTGGAGCTTCAGTAATCGAAGATCCTATGGCTCATCTCAATTCATTCATGGAGATTTGTGATACAGTCAAGATGAATGGAGTGATGGAAGACCAACTTAGGCTAAGGTTTTTCCCTTTCTCCTTAAGGGATAAGGGTAGAAGTTGGTTGCAAACATTGCTTCCCAGAAGTATCACAACATGGGAGGAAACGGGACAGAAATTTCTTCAAAAATACTTCACACCTGCTAAAGTACATCAATTGCAACGTGAAATCAGTTCTTTTAAGCAATCTGAGTTTGAATCACTGTATGAAGCTTGGGAAAGCTTCAACGACTTATTGAGGCGATGCCCATAGCATGGATAGTTCCCTTGGTTTCAAATTCAAATATTCTTGTTAGTTTCACAATAGACTAACATTAGTGTAGGTGATTTATTGCATTTTATAGGAAATAAAAGTAGAATTAGGCAAAGTTTTGCATAATTAGTAGCATGAGCATGTAGTTTAGCGACTTGCACTGTTTCATTGCATTATAAGCTTTGTTTTCAAGATTTGAAGCTCTTTTATGAAAAAAAGATGTCTGGGGAAGGAAATCTACTATATTGCATGTTTAGGTTGAAGCCAATGGAGAAATTGCATCACATGAAGGCAAAAAGAAGATGAAATCATGAAGAAACATCAAGTGAGTGCGGTCGAATAACTAAAGATCGAGGTAGCTAAAGAAAAACAGAACGATGTCAGAGCTCACTGGTGACCTCAGTCGGTCAATCAGTGATCGCGATAACCAGAACGTGGATCATGGACAGAAACAGTAGACCACGGTGGACAGATTTGAGGGAATCCCAATTTTTATTGGAGAACAATACTGACCGCGATCACATAGTTAATTGTTAGGTTTCTCATATTTTTAGGGTTTTTTTTAGTGCAGGACTATAAATAGGAGAGGTTATTGGAGCCAAAACATACCTAATTCGGAAAATCTTACTTGTGATGGCTGAGAGGCAAAAAACCAATGTTTCAAGAAGGGATTGAAGATTTTTACCAAGTTTTGGATATGATTAAATTTCTTTTTCATTGTTTAATGTTTTCTATTACTTTCATGTCAAGCTAATTAGTTCTCTTTGTCTGGGATGTGATGACCAATGTCTAACTATGATCTCTTGTTAATGCTATTGATTCAGAAACACTATTCTATGTTGTGTATGCTTAATGCTTTGTGTTTACTGGCCATAAACATGATGAGCTCAAGGCATTAGACTAACTCGGGAGAGAGGTCTAATGGGTGGTTACCATAATATAGACTTAGAATAGTTGATTAACCATAGGGTTTTTAAGCTTATCTAGGGAGTTGCACAAGATTTTTGATTACACAACATTAGGTTATTGATTAAGCACCTTGGGAGAGAGCATTATAAGACAACTCTAATAGATATTGAAGCGCCTTGGGGGAGGGTTTCAATTACAGGTGCATAGAACTCATAGTGTAGACATTTCATGATCTAAAATGAGAATCACAAGTTATACAGTGGCATTTGCTATCTTAGACATCCATTTTATAAAATTTTCTAAACCATGGTTTGATTACTTTCATTAGGTTAGATTTCTATTCAGAAATGGATACACTCACTTCAAGTAGAGCCTTGATAAAATGAAGACCAGTAGTAAATTGGGATTTAAGGTATTTTATTAAATCCATTTGTCCCTGAGGACAATATCCGGTCTCACCGACGAACCTGTACACTTGCAGGGTGAGCAACAAGTTTTTGGCATCGTTGCCAGGGATAAACAATGTTAAATATCTTAAAACCAGTTGAACTTGGTTTAGTCGTAGTTAAGGCAATTTTTATTTTATTTTTAACTTTTACTTGGTTGTTCTCTAGATTTATCGAAGTTCATTGAATACACTTGATCTTGTGTGTATTTTTGTTGTTTCAAGCTTGCATGAGTAAACGTCCATGTGATCTTCATGATCCATATTTGCTGAAAAAATTCATCGGATTCAGTTGGAAGCTTAAGAATGAGTAATAGAGATGCACAGCATAGAGAAGTACCATTAAGAAACTTCTTCAAACTGGTTCTGAACAACAATTACTCAGGCATAGCAAGAACACCAATAAATGCAAATAACTTCAAGTTGAAACCTTCTTTGATTACCATGGTGCAATAGCAAAAATTTGGAGGGTTAGCTGTTGAAGACCCTATGGCTCATTTTAATTTGTTCATTGAGATTTGTGACACTGTCAAAATGAATGGGGTAACTGAAGACCGGCGTAGGTTGAGGCTTTTCCCTTTTTCTTTAAGGGATAAAGCCAAAAATTGGCTGCAAACTTTGCTTCCCGGAAGTATTACAACATGGGAAGAAATGGGTCAAAAATTTTTGCAAAAGTATTTCACACTAGCTAAAGTGCATCAGTTGTGGGGTGAAATCAGTTCTTTCAAGCAATCCGATTTGGAATCCCTGTATGGAGCTTAGGAAAGGTTCAAAGATCTATTGAGGCGTTTGCCACAGCATGGATACCTTCCTTGGTTCCAAATCCAAATGTTTTATAGTGGACTTACCCAGTAACCAGGGCATTGGTAGATTCAGCTGCTGGAGGTTCATTGATGGGAAAGTCGACCACAGATGCCACTCAACTGATTGAAAACATGGTAGCTAATGCATATGGTCATAGTACTAAAAGAAGAACAATAAAAAGAGTGAAAATTCATAAAGTGGACGAGATCAGTGCTTTGCATGCTCAAATTGCTGCTATGACTCATCGATTGAATTTGGTGGAGGAGAAAAGTAGTAGTTGACAGTTTCAAAATTAGCAAACTCAACAAGTGCAGTCCATTATTGAAGCAAACAAGACGTCCTATCATGGAGAAGTTTCCATTGAGCAAATGAATGCCACGAACAGATTTAGTGGATACCAATGACCAGCTGGGGGGTATAATGTCTCTAAGTACTATCATCCTGGAGTGAGAAATCATGAGAACTACTCATATGCAAACAGTAGGAATGCTCAACTTCTACCTGGATTTGTGCCTCAACAACCCTTACAGTGCAAAAAGCCATCCTTGGAAGATAAGCTTGATGAAATGATGAATATGCACACAAGATTCTTCAAGGAGTTAACTGGAAGGGTAGACAAAAATTACACTAGGGTTTTTGGAATCGAGATCCAAATTGGAAATATGAATGCCAAAAATGATAATAGAGTTTCTGGCATTGAGATCCAAATTGGAAATATGAATGCCACAGTTAAAAGTTTAGAAACTCAAGTGGGACAGTTGGCCTAGATGGTGTCAAACCAGCAGCGAAATTCATTTCCAAGTGACACTCAAGTAAATCCAAAAGAGAGCTGCAAAGCGGTGATTACTGGGAGTGGAAAAAAAGTAGCAAGCCCACCACATCCAAGTATGCCATCCATTGAAGCTGAAAAAGTTGTTAGCTATGAGACAAATATTCCAAGGCAACCAATCGTTCAACATGAAGAACCTTCAAAATCAAAAGGGAAAGCTAAAGAAAATGTCATTCGAGAGGGTAAAATCTTTGAATCTCCACCATTAGCATTCCCTCAAAGGTTCTAAAAGAAGAAGATGGATAAACAATTTGCTAAATTTCCAGAAATGTTCAAGAAGATCTATATAAACATTCCATTTGCAGAAGCTTTACAACAAATGCCTAACTATGAAAAGTGTATGAAGAAGATTATGCATAAGAAGAGGAAGTTAGAAGACTTTAAAACGATAAAGCTTACTAAAGAGTGTAGTGCCATCCTACAAAAGAAACTTCCTCAAAAATTGAAAGTTCTAGGCAGTTTTACCATACCATGCAATATAGGTTCTAAAATCTTTGAAAAAACGTTATGTAACCTTGAAGCAAACATTAATCTTATGCCTTTGTCAGTATGCAAAAGGCTAGGAATGTCACAAATCAAGAAAACTACAATCACCCTTCAACTAGCAGATAGATCCTTAACTTATCCAAAGGGTGTCATTGAAGATGTGTTAGTTAAGGTGGATAAGTTCATATTCCTTGTGGACTTTGTAGTTTCGGACATGGAAAAAGACTATGAAATACCTCTCATCCTTGGGAGACCGTTCTTGGCTACATGGCATGCACTCATCGATGTCCGTAACGGATAATTAACCTTGAGAGTGAATGAAGAAAAAGTTGATTTCAATCTTTACAAAGCAATGAGCTACCCCAATGATTTGCATGAGTGCAAAAGGGTAGAAGTTTTGAACTCTTGCATTGTTGAGGTAGTGGATGAAAGCTCTCAAGATGATTTGGTGGGATGTATCTCTCGCTCATTGGCCTTCCCTTAATCTATGACTGAAGATGAGAAGCTAGTTGTATTAGCTTTGGAAGCATGCCCATAGGAGTATAACAGTTTAGAAGCACCATTATCTGAAGCTCATCAATCCAAAGATGTTCAAGAAACTCTTAGGGCAGTTGATCTGAAACCGCTTCCAAAACATTTGAAATATGCTTATTTAGATGCGGCCAAATCATTTTCAGTTATTATTTCTTCTTCGTTGACACCTGTTCAAGAAGAGAAGTTGTTGAAAGTGGTGAAGGACCACAAAGCTGCTATAAGGTGGACCATTGAAGATATCAAAGGGATAAGTCCAACAATTTGTATGCACAAGATCTTAATGGAGGATGCACATAAGCCTACAGTGGAGCATTAGCGAAGACTCAACCCTATCATAAAGGATGTGGTGAAGAAAGAAGTGATGAAATGGTTGAATGCAGGAATTATATATGCAATATTAGATTCGCCATGGGTTAGTCCTATTCATGTTGTGCTCAAGAAAGGAGGGAGGACAGTTGTCACAAATGAGAAAGGAGAGACAATTGCTTCAAGGACAACAACAGGATGGTGTGCGTGCATAGATTATCAAAATCTGAACAAAGCTACCAACAAGGATCACTTCCCTTTGCTGTTTGTGGATCAAATGTTGGATCGAATTGCTGGGTATGATTTTTATTAATTCTAAGATGGGTACTCAGGGTACAATCAGATAGTCATTGCACCAGAGGATCAAGAGAGGACAACCTTCATTTGCCCATATGGAACTTATGCATTTAGGAGGATGCCTTTCGGTTTGTGCAATACACCAGCTACCTTTCATAGATGCATGATGAAATTTTTGCAGAAATGATTGAAGACATCATGGAGGTATTGATGGATGACTCTTTAGTGTTTGGTTAAACATTTGATAACCGCCTGCTTAATCTGGAAAGAGTCTTTTCTCGTTGTGAAGAAAAGAACCTGGTTCTTAACTGGCAAAAGTGTCATTTCATGGTTCGAGAAGTTATTGTTTTGGGCCACAAAGTTTCTATTAATGGTCTTGAAGTGGACAGGGCAAAGATTCAAGCTATTGAAAAGTTGGTACCTCCAACGACAGTGCAAAAGGTGAAATGTTTCTTGGGACATACGGGTTTTTATCGAAGATTCATTACGAACTTCTCCCAAATCACTTGACCGTTGTGTAATTTTCTAGAAAAGGAAGCTGAGTTTAATTTCATAATTGAGTGTGTTGAAGCCTTCAATACACTTAAAAAGGCTTTAATATTTGCTCCTATCATGTCTACACCAGTTTGGGGGGAGACATTTGAGATCATGTGCGATGCTAGTGACTATGCAGTTAGAGCTGTTTTAGGACAAAGATGTGATAAAATGTTCAGAGCTATATACTATGCAAGTAAAACGTTGGATGATGCTCAAAAGAACTATACTACCATTGAAAAGGAGTTGTTGACTGTTGTTTTTGCATGTGGCAAGTTTAGGTCATACATTGTGCGATCACATATCAAGGTCTTCATCAATCATGCAGCTATCTGTCAGCTCTTTGCAAAGAAGGATGCAAAACTCAGAATGATAAGATGGATCTTATTTGTAACATCTCAAAAAATTCATATGAAAATTGAATTTTTACTTAGAAAATTATATAGAATTGACGAATGAAAATTTTTCCAAGTCCTAGTTACCCAAGTGAGGAATAAAAATCAATTTAGTTGATTTTTGAAGGAAAAATATGATTATAATGCATAAAATGGGATATCATAGCCAAAAGACAAGGATATGTGCAATTTTTTTATGAAAACAGGATTAGAAAGTCAATTGGGATCGAGATTTGGAAAAAAAGTCCGAAAAGAAAGCAAGAAATTCGCTTCAAAAATCAAAAAACAAATTCAAAATGTTGTGAACCGTAGATCTGGAATCTGATCTCACCATCCTACGACCAAGATTAGATCCGCACGTATGCACGAGCGCGCCGAATCAGCAAGATCAAATGGCCAAAGATCCGCGTACGTAACTCAAGGATGATCATGCGGCCAGAAGAGAGTTTGTTTATTGCAAAATCAGATCCGCACACTATGATCAAGGATCATCGGATGGTCGAGATCGAAGCTGCGTTGAGAGATCGCAAACAGTGCTGCGCTCGAAGATCATCAGTCGGTTTAGATCAAAGCTGTTTTGATTAGATCGCGATCGTTGATGTGCTCAAGGAAATCCAATGGCTGAGATCAAGAATCTGATTTCTGTTAATTGATCCGAGATCAATCCAACAGTTTCGATCAAAATCAAATGCGTGTTTCGAGGAAAATCCTAAGAACCAGATTAAATCCAAAATTTAAATTACGAAAATTATCAAAAAAATAACGAGAAATACGAAAAAAATTCTGAAAATTCTGAAAAAATAGTTTCTAAATTCCAAAAAATATTTCTAAAATTCCAAAAAATTCTGAAAAATAGACATTTTGCTCTAAAATTAGAAAGTACGAAATTTGGAAAAATTAGGGTG
Organism: Tinospora cordifolia; assembly: GCA_030144865.1. Taxonomy (NCBI): domain Eukaryota; kingdom Viridiplantae; phylum Streptophyta; class Magnoliopsida; order Ranunculales; family Menispermaceae; genus Tinospora; species Tinospora cordifolia. The sequence continues at coordinate 57,242 of JAJIYU010000289.1, forward strand.
TTTTATTCAAAGAAAGACATAAAACTTTCTAATTTTTTCCCTCGGAAAACCTATATAAACCCCCTAGGCTCATAATTTCATTCATTCCAAAAAATAAGAATTGAATGCTCCTCTTGTTTCCTCAAAGCCTTCTTCTTCACACCTTTTCCCATCTTTCCCTTCTTGTGTGTGTGAGAAGCTCTCGAATTGGGGTATTTGAGCTTCATTGGCATTAGTACCTAGGGGGAATTGCTGCTGAGACTCTGGAAGAAAGCGTCACAAGGTGGAAGTGATTTCTAGAACACACTTCTGTTCTTATTTGAATTCATGGCCTGTTCATTGCTGTGTGTTTTTCACTGAATTCAAAAATTTTCAACTTCAGTTCTAGGATTTAAATGTTTATTTCAGTATTTTGATTTTGATTTGTGTTTGAGAAATCATATCGTCCATACCATGTTAGCATCATGCTTAGGCTTTTCAATTAAAATATGATGCATGTTTTATGAGTATTTCACGAATTGACTGTGTATATTCTGAATTTTATTTTGATTTCATATTCTGAAGTTTATTTTATGAGATCATGATATGAGAATTAATCAAAGATGATGGAGATAATAACCACGTACCATCATAGTGGTCATGGAGACACTATGGATGTTATTTTCGTATGAGTTAGGTCATATGGTTTTCGGACTTAAGTACTTGAGGGTTGTGTACCACTAGTGGGTCACCATGTGTAACTGGTTGATGCCGACACGTGCCACTAATGAGTTGATGCCGAGTGGACCCTATTTACTTAGTTAAGAACATCAAGGGATTAAAGGCCCTTTTGGTTTGATATTCGACTTAAACAAATTGTTGTTTGAAACGCCTAATGATTGCAAGTGTTTGAATTATGATTGTATTATGAGTTTGAATATGAAAGATGGTTGTTCGAAAAGGACCCACTGGGCTATGTGCTCACTCTTCCTTTCTTATTTTTCAGGAACATGAACCCATGGAGCTGTTGAATATAGATAGTTTCTTAGAAAGTGTCTACAGTATTATATTTTTTAGAATTTTTAGGGCATGTTGGCCCAAGTTTTTTATGTTTTTCTATTGAAAAATATTTTGAAGTCTTCCGATGTAACAATTAGTTATTTTTTTTGAAGAGTTTAGTACTCTCAATCTCTATTATGAATAAAATAGTTTTAATTTCTTTATCTCTTTTAATTTGCCTTGATTTTATTGAAAATTTTGTATTCTTGAATTTGTACAAAGGCACAAGATATTAAAAAAAAAGAACAAGTGTGTGTCGCTTGCAATGTAGCACTGGCTCGATCTGCCGTTTTGTTATGTCCACTGTCAAGAGAACGGTGGCAATGTACACTACTTAAAAGATACGGGGGTTGGGGTGTTACAGAGGTGGTAGCAGAGCCTAGGCATTCGTTGTTGGGAAAAGAACATAAAGTTTCCTCTAATGCCAAAGGTGGTATTAAAGTTTGGGCATTAGTTGCTGGGCCAAGAATAGAAAGTTTCCTCTGATACCAAAGGTGGTATCAGAGCTCAGTTAGTAGATGAACTGGGCAAGAATTAGAAAGTTACTCTGATACCAAAGATGGTATCAGTGCCGAGGCTTTAGGTGCTGTAACATCTCAGAAATTTTATAGAAATTTTACTTAGAATATTACACAGAATTGATGAATGAAAAATTTGGCATGTCCTAGTTATCCAAGTACGGATCAAAAATCAATTTA